>JAUELO010128954.1:0-28310 GCA_032357855.1 Amphibolips quercusostensackenii | reverse complement strand
ATTTAAGTATTTTGTTAAAAATTCACTTTTTTGGTGAAAATGGATTCTTTCGGGTGTAAAGGTTAATTTTTTTTAACGTTCAATTGTTCAGTTTGAAAAATCAATTCTATTGTTCAAAATTCGTCTCTTTCGGTAGAAAATTAATATTTTTAGGTCGTAAATTCAACTATTTTGTTGAAACTGAACTTTTTTAAAGAAAATTTGTCAATACTGAAAAATCGTTTACTAAATGTGTTAATTTTATTCAACAGGTTACTTCTTCAACTACGATAGGTGAAATTAAACGAGAGCTTTTTAAAAATAAAAGAGCCCCTTATGTGGAAAGACAAAGCTTGCGAACTCAACCCACAGGAAAGTCATTATCGGACTCTGAAGTGGTAAAAAATGTGGATTTAACGTCTGGAAAATGATATTATAAGGATCTGGGTCCACAAATTGGATGGAAAACTGTTTTCCTTATCGAATATGCAGGACCGTTGATTGTTTACCTTTGGCTTTTTCAAAGGCCGTGGATATTTTATGGCACTCAAGAAAAAAAAATGCACAGCACAGCACAGTGAGTACTAAATAAAAATTCATTTGAATACTACTTGCCGAATGAGTTCATGCTTTGATTTGCATATGCATGTTTTCTGCTTCGTAATTTTGCTTAGTAATTATGGACTTTCTACATAATTTGAAAAATTGGTGTAAAATGTACTGATATAAAATTTTATTATTTAAACGAATCCGGACATTAAAATTTGTATTTGACATAAGCAAAAGTAAATTTATTGTAAAATATCAATTGAATTTGTATTTTTGCAACAGGTGAAAAATCACCATTTTTCAATATTTGAATTGCATTATTTAAATTAAAATCATTATTTTTGAAAACCAAAACTTACTCAAAAAAATTAATTTTAAACAAAAATAGAAGTATTACATATTTACTTTTTAGTTGAAATAATTAATTTGCAACCAAGAAAAAGGGAATTTTCAACAAAATATTCAAATTTTCAACAAAAGTCATGAATCTTTGATAAAAAAAATGAATTCTCAATGAAAAACAGTTCAATTAAACCAAAAAATGTGAATTTTTGTCAATAAAGTTGAATTTACAAAAATATGCATGTTCTACTAAAATAATTTAATTTCAACCCAAAAAAGAGGGGAAGTGAATTTTTAACTAAAAAATATCAATTTTCTAACAAAATTGGAATAGCCGTATTTTCAGTAAAAAAATTTAGTTTCAACAAAAAAAAAACGAATTTTCAACAGAAGAGTTGATTTTTAAAGTGAAGACATTAATTTTTAAGTAAAATAATGAATCTAAACCAAAAATAAAATGAATTTTTAACCCAATAGTTAAATTTTTAACTCAAAAGATGAATTTTCTACCAACAAAAATAATTTTACAGCAAAATAGATGAATTTTCAACCAAGAAGATTAAATATCTATCAAAAAGATACATTTTCGACAAAAAAATGGAATAATTAAATTTTTAGTTTAAAAAAATTAATTTTCAATAAAAAAATTGCAATCAAAGAATTTTTAAGCATTAAATAAATTCAAATATTTTGTTAGAAATTCATCTATTTCGTTGAAAATTAATTTTTTTTTTGAAAAGAAAGTCATTTGTTGAAAATTAAACTATTTGGTTAAAAGTTCCAATATTTCGTTCAAAATTGACCACTTTAGTTAAAAATTTATATATCTTTTTGAAAAATTAATTAATTGGTTCAAAATCCACTTTTTTTAAAAAAAGCATTTATTTTGTTAAAAATTTAACTGATTCTTTAAAAATTTAACTATTTTGCTGAAAATTCGATATTTGTTAAAAAATCAACTATTTTGTTAAAAAATTAATATTTTTCGAAAATTCTACTATTTGTTTAAAACTTCAACTATGTGGATAAAAATTCAACTAAATTAATGAAAAATATAACTGGTTAAAAAATTAGTTTTTTTGAAAATTCAGTTATTTCGTTTAAATTTCAACTATCTGAAAAATTAATTACTTTGTCGAAAATTCAACTATGTGGTTTGAAAAATTAACGAGTTTGATTAAAATTTAATTATTTTTTGAAAATTTATCTGTATTGTTAAAAAATTAATTATAATAGTTTGTTTAAAATTTAATTATTTCGTTAAAATATTAATTATTTCGTTGAAAATTCACCAATTTGGTTTGAAAAATTAATAAGTTTGCTAAAAAATTATTATTTTGTTGAAAATTTATTTAATTTAATGAAAAGTCAATGAGTTGGTTGAAAATTCAACTATTTGTAACAAAATTAATCAGTTTATTGAAAATCCAACTATTTGGTTTGAAAAATGAATAAGTTTGCTGAAAAATTAATTAATTTGTTGAAAATTCATCTACTTTGTTGAAAAATGAATTAGTTTGTTGAAAATTGAACTATTTGGTTAAAAATTCAATTATTTTGTCGAAAATTCATATATTTTGTTGAAAAATTAATAAGTATGTTGGACATTTAACTATTTTTTTTTTTAATTAATTAGTTTCTTAAAAATTCAGGTTCATTGTTAGAAAATTTATTAGCTTTTTGAAAATTTACTTCTTTCGTTAAAATTTCAACTATCTGAAAAATTAATTATTTTGTTGAAAATTCAACCATTTTATTTGAAAAATTAATTATTTTGTTAAAAATTCATCTGTGTCGTTAAAAATGTATTAGTTTGTTGAAACTTCAACTATTTTGTTGAAAAATTAAATTGGTTTGTTGAAAATTCAACAGTTTGGTTAAAAAAATTAATGAGTTTGCTGAAAAATTAATTATTCTGTTGAAAAATTATTTATTTTGTTTGAAAATTAATTATTTTGTTAAAAATATAACTATTTATTCAAAAATTTAATTCTTTCCTTGAAAATTGATCTATTTTAGTGAAAAAATAATTAGTTCTTTGAAAGTTTAAATATTTTTTTATAAATTAATCAGTTTGTTAAAAATTCAACGATTTGGTTTGAAAAATTAATAAGTTTGCTGAACAATGAATTAATTTGCTAAAAATTCATCTATTTTGTTGAAAAATTAATTAGTTTTTTGAAAATTGAACTATTCTGTTGAAAAATTAATTAGTTTGTCGAAAATTTAACTATTTTGTTGAAAAATTAATTGATTTGCTAAAAATTCAATTATGTTGTTGAAAATATATCTATTTTGATAAAAAATTATTTAGTTTTTTGAAAATTCAAATTTTATTTTAATTAATTTTTTTGTTAAAAATTCTACTATTTTGTTTGAAAAAATAATAAGTTTGCTTAAAAATTAATTATTCTTTTAAAATTCAACTATTTTGCTGAAAAATTAATTATTATGTTAAAAATTCAAGTATTTCGTTTGAAAAATTAATAAATTAGCAGAAAAATTAATTACTTTGTTGAAAATTCAACTATTTGTTTTAAAAATTCAATTCTTTTGTTGAAAATTTGTCTATTTTGATAAAAAATTAATTAGTTTGGTGAAAATTCAAATATTTAAAAAAAAAATTAGTTTGTTGAAAAGTCAACTATTTGGTTTGAAAAATTAATAAGTTTTCAGAACAATGAATTAATTTGTTGAAAATTTATCTATTTTTAAACAATTTAACTATTTGGTTAAAAATATAATTTTTTCTTGAAAATTTATCTATTTTTATAAAAAATTAATTAGTTTTTTCAAAATTCATATTTTTCTAATTAATCAATTTGTTAAAAATTTAACTATTTGGTTTGAAAAATTAATAAGTTTGCTGAACAGTGAATTAATTTGTTGAAAAAGCATCTATTTTGTTGAAAAATTAATTAGTTTTTTGAAAATTCAACTATTTTGTCGGAAAATTAATTAGTTTGTTGAAAATTCACCTCCTTTGTTTTAAAAATTAATAAGTTTGATGAAAAGTTAATTATTTTGATGAAAATTCATCTGTTTTATTGCAAAATTAATTAATTTGTTAAAAATTTAACTATTTTTTTAAAAAATTAGTTATTTTGTTGATAAATAAATTATTCTGTTAAAAAATTAATTATTCTGCTGAGAAATTAATTATTTTGTTTAAAATTCTACTATTTTGTTTGAAAAAATATAATTATGCTGAAAAATTAATTGTTTTGCTGAAATTTAATTAATTTATTCACAAATGTAAATATTTTGTTGAAAAATTAATAATTTTTTCAATTTACACACATAATTGAGAATTCAGTTTCAGTTAAAAGGCAATGACAATGAATATCACATTTGTGTGCGTAAAAAAATGAAAATGAGTGACAAAAATGTAAGATTCACTAATATGAACTTTTGTTAATTAACCAAATACAGACATATTCAGCAGAATTAAAATTTTTATTTGACATGAAAAAAAGTAACTTTATTGTCAAATATGAATCAAAAGTTGAATTATTGCAACAGGTAAAAAATTACAATTTTTTAACATACACTTACTGAAAAAGATAAATGTTAAACAAAAAATCGAAGAATTACATATCCAAAGAAATTCATTTTTAACTAAAATAATGAATCTTTATCCAAAAAAAAATTAATTTTTAATCCAATAGTTGAATTTTTAACCCAAATGATTAATTTTCTACCAGAAATTTTTTTTTTAACAAAATAAATGAATTTGAAACAAAATAGATGAATTTTCAACAAAATAGATGAATTTTCAACAAAATAGTTGAATTTTTAACTGTACAGATGAATTTGAAACCAAGAAGATTGAATGTTTAGAAAAACAGATACATTTTGACAAAAAATGTAATAGTTAAATTTTCAGTCAAGAATATTAATTTTCAATTAAAAAACTAATTTTCACTCAAAACAATAATTTTTTAACTGAAAAGGTGAAATAGTTACCAAGAAGATTAATATTCTATCACAAAAGGTAATATTATAAGAAAAGACATACATTTTAAACTAAAGCAGATAGATGTTTAATCAAACATAGAATAGTTGAATTTTTATTTAAAAAAATTAATTTACAATAAAAAATTTTGAACAAAAAAAGGGTTTTTAACTAAAAAAAAAGATTTTTAAATGAAATTACGAATCATTAACAGGAACAAAAATGAATTTTTAACAAATTCGCTATTCATAAATAGCAAAAGTTTTGAAAACTCAATCATATTTCATCAGAAGAAAATAGTAAATAGTGCAATGGAAATATAGAAAAATAAAGAATTTAAATAAAAAAATAGGAAGAAAAAAATAATTTTCCATTAATTGTTAAAATACTGTTTTGACTGTAAATTAACAATAAAGTTACTTAATTTTGCTTTTGTCAAATTCAACTGTTTTTACTGTTGTATGGGCCTTGAATTAATAAAATTTTATATGATAGATCTTGAATTTTTCTGAGTTTCATTATAAGCATAAATGTCACATTTTTCTTACTCTTGAACTTAGAAAATTAAATAATTTATCACATTTATCTGAAAAATATTTCCAGAAAACATGGTAAATGTAATCTTATAGAAAATTCGAATCACATGCGTCAAAATTAATTATTTTATTATATCTATTACAAAATAGTCGAATTTTCAACAAAATAATTAATTTTTAGCAAAATAAATCAAATCAAATTCTATCTTTTGCAAAATTCGCAAACTTTTTCCAAATTTGTCATCAAGAAACGTACTAAATGTTATCTAAGTTTGTAACGCAGGAAATAAAATATTCATCTTGTTCTCTGACTATTTTCTGACAGGATTTTTTTTTAGGTTGGCAGCCATCTGCTGGACAATTCATTATGCAAAGCGTCTTTTAGAAACATTATTTGTGCACCGTTTTAGTCATGCGACGATGCCGTTGCGAAATTTATTTAAAAATTCCGCGTATTATTGGCTTTTTGCAATGTACGTCGCCTACCACATTAACCATCCTCTCTACACTTCACCAAATCAAACAAAAGTTTTGATCGGGGCAGCAATCTTCTTCATTTGTGAATTAGGAAATCTCAGTATTCACTTAGCTCTCAGAAATTTGAGACCCGCAGGAACCACTGTGAGAAGAATTCCTCAAGCGACCGGAAATCCTTTAACTCTACTTTTTAATTTAGTTTCTTGTCCCAATTACACGTACGAAGTTGGAAGTTGGATCGGTTTCACGATCATGACCCAGTGTCTTCCAGGTAAAGTTTCGAGTATATTTTTCTTTATATCAGGGCCTATAATGTTTCCAATTTTAAGCTGCACATTTTTTGTATGTTGGGAAAAAAGAAACAAAAAAAGAAAACACATTTTTTCGATCAAAATGCTCTAAAAGCAGAGAAATTAAGGAGATTTTTCACTAAGATTTTGAGTAAAAATATTTCATTTTTAAGAAGGTAGGTTCATTTTTAACTAAATAGTTGAATTTTTAACAAAAACATGAAAATTTAACTATAAAAATTATTTTTATAACAAAATAGTTATATTTTTAACCAATGAAATGAATTTTTAACAAAGTAGTTCAACTTTAAACCAAGTAGTGTAATTTTCCACTATAAAGATTAATTATCAAAAAATATGTGGATTTTCAAGAAAAGAAATACATTTTTAACCAAATGGTAGAATCTTTAACCAAAAGAAAGTAATCCTGAACCAAAAATATAACAGTAGATTTTTCCATTAAAAAGAGTTAAATTTAACGAAAAATAGCTGCGTTTCCTTGTTGGACGAATTTTTAACTAAAAAGATAATTTTTGAACCAAACACGAGTTACCTTCTCATTTAAAATAATTAATTTTTACAACAAAAAACGAATTTTTAATCAAATAGTTAAATTTTCAATTATTGAAATTATTTTTTAACAAATTATTTGAATGTCCAACCAAGAAGAGTATTTTCAATTTAAAAAAAAAACGAATTTTTAACAAACTAATTGAACTTTTGACCAAATAGTTCAATTTTCCACAAAAAAAGAACTCTTAATAAAGTTGAATTTTTAAGAAAATAATTAACTTTTCAACCGCATACTAGAATTTGCAACAAAAAGAGAGATTTATTCTGAACCAAAAATATAATAATAGACTTTTCAACAAAAAAAAACTTAAACAAGAAAAGTTGGATTTTCTTATTGGAAAAAATTTTTTAGTTAAGAAAAAAAAAATTAACCAAGTAGTTGAATTTTCAAGAAAAAAATGTAGATTTTTAACTATTAAAATAAACTTGTAAGAAAATAGTTCAACTTACACCTAGGAAGTTAAATTTCTAGCAAACTAATTCATTTTTCATAAAAATAGTTGCATTTCCAAAAGAATAATTAAGTTTTTTAATAAAATGGATGAATTTTTAACCAACTAGTTGAATTTTCAACAATCTAATTAATTTTTCAACAAAATAGTTGAATTTTCAACGAACTTATTGAATCTTCAACCTTATAATTAAATATTTATCCAAATAGTTAAATTTTTAATAAACTAATTAATTTTTCAACAAAATAGATAAATTTTCAATAAAATAATTCAATTGAAAAAAAATCAACAACAAAGAAACGAATTTTCAACTGATGGAATTAATTTTTAACAATTTTGTTAAATTTTTAACCAGGAAGATTGTTTTTCAACAATGAAAAAAACTAATTTTCAACAAAACAGTTAAATTTTCAACCAATGAAATATTTTCAACAAAATATAATTTTTTACCAAAAGAGATGACTTCTAAACCAAAAATTTAATAACACTTAAAAAAAACAAAACGAAAAAATCTTTTAACTAAGAATAGTTGGATTTATTTATTAGGAAAAATTTTGCAGTCAAAAAAAAATTAACCAAAGAGCTAAATTTTCAACAAAAAAATAGATTTTCAACAAAAAATAAACTTTTAAGAAAATAGTTCTACTTTTAACCAAGAAGTTGAATTTTCAACAAACTAATTTATTTTTCATAAAAATAGCTGAATTTCCTAAAAAATAATTAATTTTTTTTAACAGAATGGAAAAAATAGTTTTAACAAAATAATTGAATTTTCAACAAACTGATTTTTCAATAAAATAGTGGGATTTTTAATAAACTGTTTAATTTATATAATAATTAATTTGTCAGCAAACTTATTAATTTTTTAAACAAAATAATGAAATTTTCAACAAAATAATTAATTTTTTAAATAAAATATTTTTATTTTTAATAGAATAATTGATTTTTTAACCAAATAGTTACATTTTTAACCAAATAGCTAAATTGTCAAAAAACTAAAAACAATGTCAACAAACTAGTTGATTTTTCACTAAAATAGATGAATTTTCAACAAAATAATTGAATTTTTAACCAAATAGTTGAATTTTCGACCAACTAAAACATAATTCAACAAAATACTTGTATTTTAACAAAATAATTAATTTTTTGAACTAAATAGTTGAATTTTCAACAAATTATATTACGAAGTAATTACTTTTTAGCAAACTTATTATTTTTGAAACAAAATAGTTGAATTTTCGATAAAATAGGTGAATTTTTATTTAAATGGTTGACTTTTCAAAAAAAAAAAACCAATTAATTTTTCAACATAAAAATAGTTGCATTTTCAACAAACTAATTTTAAAAACTCATCAAAAAACGAATTTTCAATTAATGAAACTAATTTTTAAAAATTTAGTTGAATTATCAACCAAGAAGATTGATATTCAACAAAAAAAAAACTAATTTTTAACAAAAAAGATAGAGTTTCAACCAAGAAGTTGAATTTTCAACAATCTAATGAATTTTTCGTAAAAATAGTTGCATTTTCCACAAACTAACTAATTTTTCAACAAAATATATGAATTTTTGACAAAATAATTGAATTTGTAGCCAAATAGTTTAATTTTTAACAAACTATTTAATTTTTTCAACAAAATAGATGAAATTTCAACAAATTAATTACTTTTTCAGCAAACTTATTAATGTTTCAAACCAAATAATAGAATTTTCAACAAAATGATTAATTTAAAAAAAAAAAATATATATATATATGAATTTTCAAACAACTAGTTAATTTTTCATCAAAATAGATCAATTTTCAACAAAAGAATTGAATTTTTAACCAAATAGTTGAAGTTTCAACAAAATAATTTATGTTTCAACAAAATAATTAATTTTTTAGGTAGTGGAAATTTTAACGAAACAATTAAATTTTCATAAAAACTAATTAATTTTTTAACAATGTAGTTGAATTTTCAACAAACTAAATAATTTTTCAAGAAAATAGTGAACTTTTTAATATACTAATTATTTTTCTAACAAAATATATAAATTTTCGACAAAATAATTGAATTTGTAACTAAACAGTTCAACTTTCCACAAACTAATTGATTTTTCAACAAACTGATTAATTAAAAAAAATATGTATATGAATTTTCAAACAACTAGTTAATTTTTCATCAAAATAGATAAATTTTCAAAAAGAATTGAATTTTTAAACAAATAGTTGAATTTTTAACAAAATAATTAATGTTTCAACAAAATAATTAATTTTTCAGCAAACTTATTAATTTTTTTAACCAAATTGTTCAGTTTTCAACAAACTAATTAATTTTTTAACAAAATTGTTGAAGTTTTCAACAAACTAATTAATTTTTAACGACACAAATGATTTTTTAAGAAAATAATTAATTTTTTAACCAAAATAGTTGAATTTTCAACAAAATAATTAATTTTTCAGGTAGTTGAAATTTTAACGAAACAATTGAATTTTTATAAAAACTCATTAATTTTTTAACAATGCAGCTGAATTATCAATAAACTAATTAATTTCTCAACAAAATAGTGAACTTTTCAACATACTAATTAATTTTTAAACAAAATATATGAATTTTCGACAAAATAATTTAATTTTTAACTAAATAGTTCAATTCTCAACAAACTAATTAATTTTTCAACAAAATAGTTAAATTTTCAACTAATTGATTGAATCTTTAAACAAATAGGTGAATATTTATCCAAATAGTTGTATTTTTAATAAACTAATTGATTTTTTAACAAAATAGATGAAATTTCAACAAAATAGTTGATTTTCAACGATAAAAAAATCTAATTTTCAAATAAAAAAGGCAGATTTTAACTATTAAACTGAACTTTTAACAAAATAGTTCAACTTTAAACCAAGAGGTTGCACTTTCAACAAACTAACTTTTAAACCAAATTGTTGCGTTTACAAGAAACTAATTAATTTTGTTAACAAAATAGATACATTTTTGACCAAATAGTAGAATTTTCAACAAACTCATTGAATCTTTAACCAAAAAGTTGAATATTTATCTAAATAGTTGAATTTTCAATAAACAAATTAATTTTTCAAAAAAATAGATCAATTTTCAACAAAATAATTGAATTGAAAAAAATGTCAATAATAAAAAACTAATTTTCAACTAATGAAATTAATTTTGAAAAATTTATTTGAATTTTCAACCAAGAAGATTGAGTTTGAACAATAAAATAAACTAAGTTTTAACAAAACCGTTAAATTTTCAACCAATGAAATATTTTTAAAAAAGTGCCATTTTTTACCAAAAGAGATGAATTCTGAACCAAAAATTTATTCAGATTTTGCAACAAAACAAAATAATCTTTCAACCAAGAATAGTTGGATTTTCTTATTGGGAAAAATTCTTCAGTCAAGAAAGAAAAAAAATTAACCAGAGTTGAATTTTCAACAAACTATTTAATTTTTCGCACAAATAGTTGCATTTCCAACAAACTAATAAATTTTTTTTTCAAGAAAATAGATTATTTTTAACCTAATAGTTGAATTTTCATCAAACTAATTAATTTTTCAACAAAATAGTTGAATTTTCAACAAACTAATTGAATCTTTAGATAAATAGTTGAATATTTATCCAAATAGTAGAATTTTCAAGAAACCAATTAATTTTTAACAAAATGGATGAATTTTTAACCTATAAAATATATTTAACAAAATAGAATCTTTAACCAAAACAGATAAATTTTTAAACAAAAATTTAATAATAGACTTTTCAACAAAACAAAGCAAAATAATAACCTTTAACCAAGAATACTTGGATTTTCTTATTGGGAAAATTTGTTCAGTCAAGAAAGAAAAAAAAACAAATAGTTGAATTTTTAACCAAAAAGATCAATTTTTAACTATTTAAATTAACTTTTAACAAAATAGTTCAACTTTTAACCAAGAGGTTGAATTTTCAACAAATTAATGAATTTTTCATAAAAATAGTTGTATTTTCAACAAACTAATAAATTTTGTAACAACATAAATGTATTTTTAACCAAATTGTTGAATTTTTAACAAAATAGTTGAATTTTCAACCAAATAATTAATTTTTTAGCAAACTTATTATTTTTTCAAACAAAATAGTAGAATTTTCAACAAAATAATTAATTTAAAAAAAATATTTGAATTTTCGAAAAACCAATTAATTTTTAATTGATATAGATAAATTTTTAACAAAATAACTGAATTTTTAGCAAATTAATTAATTTTTCAACAAAATATATGAATTTTCGACAAAATAATTGAATTTTTAACCAAATAGTTCAATTTTCAGCAAACTAATTAATTTTTCAACAAAATAGGTGAATTTTCAACAAATTAATTCATTGTTCAGCAAACTTATTAATCCTTCAACCCAAGTAGTTTAGTTTTCAACAAACTGATTATTTAAAAAAAAATATATATATGAAAAAAACTAGTTAGGTTTTTATAAAAATAAATCAATTTTCAATAAGAGAATTTAATTTTTAACCAAATAGTTGAATTTTCAACAAAATAATTAATTTTTCAACAAAATAAATGACTTTTTAACAAAATATTTAATTTTTTACATAACTTATCAATTTTTTAAACTAAATTGGTTAAATTTTCAACAAGCTATTTACTTTTTTAACGAAATAGATAAAGTTTCACCAAACTAAATAATTTTCAACGACACAGATGAATTTTCAACAAAATAATTAATTTTTTAACAAAGTAGTTGAATTTTTAACAAAATATTTAATTTTTCAACAAAATATATGAATTTTCGACAAGCTAATTAAATTTATAACCAAATAATTGAATTTTCAACAAACTTATTAATTTCTTTAAAAAATAATGAACTTTTTAACATACTAATTAATTTTTAACGACACAGATGAATTTTCAACAAAATAATAAATTTTTTAAACAAAATAGTTAAATTTTCAACAAAATAATGAATTTTTCAACAAAATAGTGAACTTTTCAGAATACTTATCAATTTTTGAACAAAATATATGAATTTTCGATAAAATAATTGAATTAATAATTGAATAGTTTAATTTTGAACAAACTAATTAATTTTTCAACAAAATAGATGAATTTTCAAAAAATGAATTAATTTTTTGGCAAACTTATTAATTTTGAAAACCAAATAGTTAAATTTTCAACAAACTGATTTAAAAAAAAAGTTAAATTCTCAAAAACAAATTAATTTTTCAACAAAATAGATGGATTTCAACAAAATAATTGAAAGGAAAAAAATATCAACAACGGAAAACAAATTTTCAACTAATGAAATCAATTTTTAATATTTTAGTCGAATTTTTAACCAAGAAGATTGATTTTCATGAAGAAAATAAACTTATTTTAACAAAACCGTTAAATTTTTAACCAATAAAATATTTTTACTAAAGTACAGTTTTTTTACGAAATAAAGATAAATTCTGAACCAAAAATTTAATAAGACTTTTCAACAAAACGAAATAATCTTTCAACTAAGAATAATTGCATTTTCTTATTGGGAAAAATTTTTCAGTCAAGAAAGAAAAAAAATTTACCAGAGTTGAATTTTCAACAAACTTATTAATTTTTTGTAAGAATAGTTGCATTTTCAACAAACTAATCATTTTTTCAAGCAAAATAGATAAATTTTTAACCTATTGGTTAAATTTTCATCAAACTAATTAATTTTTCAACAGAATAGTTGAATTTTCAACAAACTAATTGAATCTTCAGTCAGATAGTTAAATATTTATACAAATATTTAATTTTTTATAAACTAATTAATTTTTCAACAAAATAGATGAATTTTCAACAAAATAGTTAAATTTTCACCAAATAAAATGAATTTTTAACAAAGTACTACAACCTTAAACTAATTAGTGCCAGTTTCTCCTAAAAGAGATTAATTATTAACAAAATAGGTGAATTTTTATGAAAAGATTTAAATTTTTAACTAAATAATAGAATTTTGAATCAAAAGAGATGAAATCTGAATCAAAAATATAATAGCAGATTATTATATTAAAAACAAATAACTTTCAACGAAAAATAGCTAAATTTTATTGTTCGAAAAATTTTTTAGTCAAGAAGGAAAACAAATTTAACAAAATTCCTGAGTTCTTGAGACCAAAAGACGAATTTTTAATAAAATAGTTGAATTTTTAATCAATAAAATTAATGTTTAACAAATTAGTTAAATTTTCTACCAAGAAGATTGATTTTCAACAAAATGAAAAACGAATTTTCAACAAAACTTAAATTTTTAACAAGTGAAATATTTTTAACAAAGTAGTTCAACTTTTAACTGAGAAGTTTAATTTTGCACTAAAAAAGTTAAATTCTTAACAAAATAGTTGAATTTTTTAGAAAAAAATTCCATATTCAACCAAGTAGCAGAATTTTCAACTAAAAGAAATGATTTCCGAACCAAAAATATAAAAGCCGACTTTTTAATTAAAAAGAATTAATTAAAAAAAAATAGTAAGACTTTCTTATTGGGAACAATTTTTCAGTCAGAAAAGAAAAAAACGTTAATCAAATTGTCGAATTTTTAAAACAAAAAGAATAATTTTTTACAAAGCAGTTAACTTTTCAACACAAAAATCTAATTTTCAACAAAATACATAAATTTTTTATAAAAAAGACTGATTTACAACCCAAAATAGAATAGTTAAATTTTCAGTTTAAAAAATTAATTTTTCACTGATACTTAAAGAAAAAATATTGCATTTCTATGGAGATAGGTGAATTTTTAACCAAATAAACCGATGAAATTAATTTTTTGCAAAGTAGTTTAATTTTCAACAAAGTAGTTGGATTTTTCACTAAAAAAGATGAATTCTTAAAAAAAATAGTTGCATTTTTGAAAAAATAATTAAATTTTCGAACAAATAGTAGAATTTTTAACCAAAAGAGATGAATTCTGAACCAAAAATATTATAGTATATTTGTCAATCAAAAATAATTAATTTTCAACGAAAAATAGTTGAATTTTCTCATTGAATAAAATTTTTTAGTCAAGGATGAATAAAAAAAATTTACCAAATTGTTGAATTTTTAAGACCAAAAGACAAATTTAAAAAAAAATGCATGAATCTTCAACCTAGCATGAAATAGTTACATTCTGGATTGAAAAAATTACATTTTTATTCATATTTTAACTAAAAATATTGAATTTTTAAGAAAATAAGTGAATTTTTAACCAAATATTAGAATTTTCAACAAAAAATGGGATTTTTCACTATTTAAACGGATTTTTATGAAAATAGTTGAATTTTTAAGAAAATAATAAATTTTCAACCAAAAGGTAAAATTAAAAAAAAAGGAAATGAATTTTGAATCAAAAATACAATAGTAGACTTTTCAATTCAAAATAATTAACTTTTATTGAAAAACAGTAGAATTTTTTTATTGGGAACAATTTTCTAGTCAAGAAAGAAAAAATGTTAACCAAACTGTTGAATATTTAAGACAGAAAGATTAATTTCCTACAAAACGGTTTACTTTCCAACACAAAAATCTAATTTTCAACATTATGCATACATTTTTAAATAAAAAAGGCGAAGTTTTAACTAAAAAAGTCTAATTTTTAACCAAAAATGGAATAGTTATATTCTCAGTTTAAAAAATTAATTTATACAAAAAAAAAGAATTTTCAAGAAAATACTTAAGATTTTAACTATTTTAATTTTTTGTAGAAAAATTTTCTCTTTGGCTTGAAAATTTAACAGTTTCGTTGATCTTTTTCTTTTTTGACTAAAAAAATCATACTTGATTGAAAATTCAATTATTTTGTTAAAAATTCGTATTTCCGAATTGAGAATTCAACTATTTCCTAGAAAATTTAACTTTTTAGCTTAAAAATTCAACAGTTTAGTTGAAATTGTTTTTTCTTCTGTACTGAAAAATCTTTCTTGGATAAAAATTCATCTCTTGTTAAAAATTCATCTTTTTGATTGAAAAATTTATCTCTACCAAAAGAGATGAATTTTCAAACCAAAAAGGCGAATTTTCAACAAAAATAAATTTTTTAACCAATAAAGATTTTTTAGTTATAAAGAAAAAAGATTAAACAAATTATTGAATTTTTAACCAAAAAGGATGACTTTTTAATCAAATTGTAAAATTTACAAAAAAATAATTATGTTTCGAACAAAATAAATTTAATTTTTAGCCCAAAAGAATGACTTTCTAACAAAATTATGGAATTTTTAAAAATAATTATTAAATTTTTAACCAAATAAATCAAATGTTTTACTGTACATTTTTAAATTTGGACTACACAAAGTGTGTCGGACTACGCAGCATTTTAGGTCCTGGTTTCTACTCTTTTTTACTCATTTTACTTATTTATTTTAATAATTTACTTATTTAACTTATTTTCAGCTGCCCTTTTCGCTTTTGCTGGTGCTTATCAAATGACAATCTGGGCTCTTGGCAAACACAGGGCTTACAAAAAGGAATTCTCTGATTATCCAAGAAGTCGGAAAGCTATTATCCCTTGGATTTTGTAATAAATCTGACAGTCAAAAATTCCAAACATGACAATTTAAATAGACTCGAAGTGTCAGGTATCGCGAATTTTTAATTTTATCGATAGGGTTTGTACTATTTAAATAAATACTTTGTAAAGATATTCACATTTTTTTACATCTTTAGATTTTGTTTATTAAATTAATTACATTAGATTACTTAATTATATTTGCTTATTTAATTATTTTATTAAGAAAGAATCTTAGAAACTAGTCACAATTTTAGTTTTTAAAAAATTATTTTCAACAAAATACATGAATTTTCGATTAAAAAAGATCAATTTTTAACAAAAACTGGAATGGTTATATTGTCAGGTCAATTCTCAACTGAAAAAAATTTTTTTTTCATATAAATCTTCAAACAAAAAAGATTTTAATTTTAAATAAAAAACAGTTAAACTCAACTAAAGGAAACAAACGTATTTTAAACAAAATTGGTGAATCTTTAACCAAAAGATTAATTGGCAACCAAACAGATGCATTTTTAAATAAAAAGTATGAAATCTTTACCAAAAGACATAAAAAATAGACGAATTTTTTACAAAAATTGTTGAATTTTCAACACAAAAATATTAATTTTGAATAAAATGGTTAATGTTCAGCCACATAGTTGAATTTCCTACCTAAAATAGTTAAACTTTTAAGACAAAAAATTGAATTTTCATTAAATTTTCAATAATTTTCAACCTAAGGTGGAACAGTTACAATTAAGTTTAAAATAATTATTAAAAAAAATAATACTCAACTAAAAAAGGTCAGTTTTTACCCAAGAATGAAATAGTTATATTTTCGCTAGTAAAAATCAACTATTAATAAGAAAAAAATTAATTTTTAGATAAATCTTCAAACAAAGGAGATAAATTTCATACGAAAAATGTGACGAAAAAAGATAATTTTTTAACCAAAAATGGAAGTTAGATTTTCAGTTTAGAAAATTACCTATCATAAAAAAATTATTTGAGGTGAATCTTTAAACAAAAAAGATAAATTTTCAACAAAAAATGTATTTAAGATTTCAACAAAAAAAGATTTTAATTTTGAATAAACAACACTTCAATTTAACAAGAAAGACGAATTTTCAACAAAATACATTGATTTTTAACTAAAAAAGAAAAACTTTCAACCAAAAATGGAATAGTTATAATTTTAGTTTTTGAAAAATTAATTTTTTGCAAAAAAAAAAGAATTTTCAACAAAACAGTTATATTTTTAGCTAAAAAAGATTAAATTTCTACCAAAAGAAATGAGTTTAAAAACCAAAAAGACGAAATTTCTACTAAAGATGAATTTCCAACCAAGAAAGAGAAAAATTCAAACCAAATTGTTGCATTTCTGAGTCAAAAAGACGAATTTTATACAGAGTTAAATTTGCTACAAAATAGTTAAATTTTCAACCAAGAAGATTAATTTTCTTCTAAAAAAGACGAATTTTTAACAAAATACATGAATTTTCAACTAAAAAAGAACAGTTTTCAACCACAAATGTAATAGTTACAATTTCAGTTTAAAAAAATTATTGTTTGCAAAATAAAAAAAAATTTCAACAGTTGCAATTTAAAGAATACATGAAAATTTAACTATAAAAGATAATTTTTTAACCAAAAATGGAAGTTAGATCTTCAGTTTTAAAAATTACCTATCATAAATAAATTATTTGAGGTGAATCTTCAAACAAAAAATATAAATTTTCAAGAAAAAAATGTATTTAAGATTTCAACCAAAAAGGATTTTAATTTTAAATAAACAATAGTTTAATTTAACAAAAAGACGAATTTTCAACAAAATACATAAATTTTCAACTAAAAAATAAAAACTTTCAACCAAAAATGGAATAGTTACATTTTTATTTTTAAAAAAATTAATTTATCTGCAAAAAAAAAAAGATTTTTCAACTGAGCAGTTGCATTTTTAACCAAAAAAGATGAAATTTCTACCAAAAGAAATTAGTTTAAAAACCAAAAAGACGAATTTTCTATTAACGTTGAATTTTTAGTGAAGAACGAAAATAAATGTCAACCGAATTGTTGAATTTCTAAGCCAAAAAGACAAATTTTCTACAAAATAGTCAAATTTTCAACCAAATAGTACAATATTCTACCAAAATAGTTCAATGTTTAACCAAGTAGTTAAATTTTCAACCAAGAAAATTAATTTTCTACCAATAAAGACAAATTTTCAGATAAAAAATAATAATTTCTAAACAAAAATGGAATAGTTACAATTCCAGTTTTAAGAAAGTAATTTTTTGCAAGAAAAAAAGTATTTTTTAACCAAACAGTTGCATTTTTAACTAAAAAAGATGAAATATCTACCAAAAAAATTATTTTACCCCCCCCCCCCCCTTCCAAAAAAAACTAATTTTTCACTAAAGTTGAATTTTCAACAAAGAATGAAAAACATTCCGACCAAATTGTTGAATTTTTAAGCCAAAAAGACGAATTTTTTACACAACAGATAATTTTTAACCAAATAGTCCATTTTTCTACCAAGAAGATTAATTTTCTGCCAAAAAAGACCAATTTTTAATAAAATACAGGAATTTTCAAATGAAAAAGAACAATTTTTAACTAAAAATGGAATCGGTACAATTTCACCTAATGAAAATTTAATTTAGATTTACAGTTTAAAAAATTAACTATCACAAAAGAAATTTATTTGAGATGAATCTTCAAATAAAAAGATAACTTTTCAAGAATAAAATGTTAATATTTCAACCAAAATGGATTTCAATTTTAAATAAACAACAGTTCAATTTATCAAAAAAGATAGATTTTCAACAAAATACATGAATTTTCAACTAAAAAAGAAAAATTTTCAACCAAAAGTAGAATAGTTACAATTTTAGTTTCAAAAAATTAATTTTTTTGTAAGAATAAAAATAATTTTTAACAAAATTGTTAAATTTTCAACAAAATATGTGAATATTTAACCAAAAAAAAATATATTTTAACTAAAAATGGATAGTTTAAATAATTAACTATAGTAAAAGAAATTTGTTTAAAATGAATCTTCATACAAAAAAAATAAATTTTAAACAAAAAATGTATTAGTGTTAATATTTCAACCAAAATAGATTTTAATTTAAAACGAAAAAGAGTTCAATTAGACAAAAAAGACGAATTTGTAACAAAATACATGAATTTTTAACTAAAAATAGAATAGTTACAATTTCGATTTAAAAAAATTCATTTTTGGAAAAAAAATAATTTTAACCAAACAGTTGCATTTTCAATGAAAAAAGATGAAATCTTTACCAAAAGAAATAAGTTCAAAAACCAAAAAGATGAATTATCTACTAAAGTTCAATTTTGAACCAAGAAAGAAAACAATTTTTAACCTATTTGTGGAATTTTTAAGTCAAAAAGACGAATTTTCTACAAAATAGTTACATTTTCAACCAAATAGTCCAATATTCTACCAAAATAGTTAAATTTTTAACCAAAATCTTAAATTTGCAACTAAATAGTTAAGTTTTAAACCAAGAAGATTAATTTTCTACCAAAAAAAGCAGAATTTTCAACAAAATGCATGAATTTTCCAACTAAAAAAGAACAATTTTCAACCAAAAATGGAATATTTACATTTCTAGTTTTAAAAAAGTAATTTTTTGAGAAAAAAAAAGAATTTTTAACAAAATAGACCAATTTTTAACAAAAGACTTGAATATTCATCTAAGAAAGATAATTTTTTTTTTACCAAAAAGGGAATAATTAGATTTTTAGTTTAGAAAATTAACTATTGTTAGAAAAATTATTTGAAATGAATCTTTAAACAAAAAAGATAAATTTTCAACAAAAAATCTAACAGTTAATATTTCAATCAAAAAGGATTTTAATTTTAAATAAAAAGCAGGTAAATTCAAAAAAAAAATACGAATTTTAAAGAAAGTAGTTGAATTATCTACCAAAACAGATAAATTTTCAATGAAACAATTGAACTTTTAGCTAACCAAAAATAAAAAATATCGAAAGAAATGAGTGTACAAACTAAAAAGACAGATTTTTTTGCAAGACGTCAAAATTTCAACCAAGAAAGAAAATAATTCAACCAAATTATTGAATATCTAAGCCAAAACGACGGATTTTCTACAAAACAGTTAATTTTCCAAACAGAAAATTTGAATTTTGAATAAATTGTTAATTTTCAACCAAATTGTCCTATTTTATATCAAGAGTGTTAAATATGCAACCCAAAAAGACGATTTTTCATAAAAATAGATACATTTTTACCCAAATAGTTACATTTTCAACCAAAAATATGAATTTAAACTAAGAAGATTTATTTTAAACCAAAAAAGATGAATTTTTAACCTAATATATAAATTTTTAACTACAAAAGAACAATTTCCAACTAAAAATAAAATAGTTACAACTTCTGTTTGAAAAAATTAATTTTTTTTTGCAAAAAAAAAAGGAAAAATAAACTAAAAAATATCAGTTTTCAACAAAAATGTAAGTTTTTTTTTACTAAAAAAATTAAGTATTAAAAAAAAAAAATTAATTTTGAGATGAATCTTCAAATAAAATGTTAATTTTTTATCAAATAGTCCACTTTTTTACCAAAATAGATGAATTTCTACAAAAATAGTTCAATTTTCAACCAAAAAGATGTACTTTCAACTAAAGATCAATCTTCGACCATAAATGGAATAATTACATTGTTAGTTTAAAAAATAATTAATTAAAAATCAAATTTTTATTTTATTTTTGAATTTTCAACCCAAAAATATAAATTTTGAACAAAAGCTTTAATTTTCAACAAAGTACGTGAATTTTTAATTAAAAAAGATCTATTTTCAACCAAACATAGAATTTTTACATTCGCAGTTTTAAAAAATTAATTTTTAAGCCGAAAAAATGACTTTTTATCCAAAAATATGATTCTTTGAAACAAAACGAAAAAAACAATGAATTTTTAACGAAGTAGCTTAACTTTCAAACAAGAACTTGAATTTTCGCACAAAAAAGGAGAATTCTCAGTAAAAAAGGTCGAAGTTAATATTTTAACAAAAAAAATTTTAATTTTAAATAAAAAACAGTTTAATTCAAGAAAAAAAACGCGGTTTTAAAAAAATGATTGAATTCTCAACCAAAACAGATTATTTTTAACACTTTTCAACTGAAAAAGATTTTTTTAATTCAAGTAAAAAAAGACGAATGTTCTACTAAATAGATGGATTTTCAACCCAAAAAATATGAATTTTCAACCAAATAGTCGAATTTTCTATCAAAATAGTCAAAATTTCAAGCTAAAAACACGAATTTTTATCGAAATAAATTTTTAACCAGAGAGATTAATTTTCAATGAAGAATAATTTTTTATCAAAAAATATAAATTTTCAACCCGAAAATATAAATTTGGAAAAAAATGTTAATTTTCAACTAAATAGGCAAATTTTCTACAAAAATAGTTAAACTTTTAAACTAAAAATACGAATTTTCTTTAAAATAAGACTGATTTGTAACCACGTAGTTTAATTTTTAACCAACAAGGTTAATTTTCGACCAAGAAGATTATTTTTTTAATGAAAAAATATGAATTTTCAACCCGAAAATATAAAGTTTGAAGAAAACTGTTAATTTTAAACTAAATAGGCAAATTTTCTACAAAAATAGTTGAACATTCAAAGTAAAAAGACGAATTTTCATTAATATAAATAAATTTTTAACCACATAGTTGAATATTTAACCAAAAAGATTAATCTTTAATAAAGAAGATTAATTTTTTTACCAAAAAAAACGGATCTTCAACAAAATAAAGGATTTTCTAACTAATGGAACTGAAATAGAATAATTACATTTCTAGTTTAAAAAATTAATTTTCAAACAAAAAAAAAGGATTTCTTAACAAATAAGCTTAGCTTTCAACCAAGAAGTTAAATTTTCAACAAAAAAAAGATTATTTAGTGAAGAAAGAAAAAAAAATTCAACGAAATTTTTAAATTTTGAATCTCAAAAGATGCGTTTATTACAAAACAGTTTAATTTTTCTTCTAAAAATATGAATTTTGAATAAAAACGTTAATTCGAGATCAGATAGATGAATAATTAACCAAAAATTACGAATTTTTAACAAAGAATATGAGTTGTTAACTAAAAAAGATCAATTTTCAACAAAAAAAAGTATTGGAAAATTAAATTTTCCATCAAGAATAGTCCAATTCAATCACAAAAGACAAAATTTATTCAAAATAGTTGTGAGAAAAAAATTGCAACCAAATTTTTTTATTTTTAAGCCAAGAAGACTAAAAAAAATGTTGGTGAAAAAATATTCATCTGTTGAAAAAATATTTATCTGTTAAAAATTTAGTCTCTTTGGCATGAAACTTTAACAATTGGTTGGTTTTTTTTCTTTTTTGACAGCAAAATCTTTCTTGGGTGAAAATTTAACTCTTTTGATAGAAACTCGTCTTTTTGGTTTAAAATTGATCTATTTCAATAGAAAATTAAACTTTTTTGCTTAACATGTTTGGTTCGAAATTATTATTTTTTTTTGGTTAAGTATTCTACCACAAGAGACGAATTTTTAAACCAAAAATAAAAACTTTTAGCCAAGAAAGATTTTATAGTCAAAAAAGAACACAAATTTGAACCAAATGTTTAAATTTTGAGGCCAAAAATTTTATTTTTCTAGAAAACAGTAACATTTTTAAGCTAAAGATATGGATTTTCAACAAAGTCTTTAATTTTTAATCAAATATTTAAACTTTTTACCTGAATACTTGAATTTTTAATCCAGAAAAACGAATTTTTAACAAAATAATTAAATTTTCAATGAAGTAGATAAAATAGATTAAATTCGTGTTCAATAAAAAATAAAATAATTACTTTTAAATTATAAAAAAATTAATTTTCAAGCAGGAAAAACGAATTTTCCAGAAAATCGTTAAATTTTCAACCAGAGAGATGAATCTTGGTACATGAAAATGAATTTTGAATAAAGTAACTTAAAAGTTTTTAACTTTTAACCAAGAAGTTAAGTTTTCAACAAAAACAAACTTTTTATTCCAGAAAGAACAAAATTTTTTAAAATTTTCAGGCTAAAAAGACGAAGTTTTAAAAAAAAAACCGTTGAATTCTTCACTAGAAGAGATGAAACTGAAAAATAAAATTTCTACCAAAAGAGATGCATTTTCAAACAAAAAAAGACGAATTTTTAACAAAGAAAGTTTTTTCAGAGAAAAAAAAAATTTAACTAAGTTTAATTTTTAAGGTCAAAAAGAGGATTTATCTACAAAACAGTAAAAGTTTTAACACATAAATATAAATTTTGAACAAAATCTGTAATTTTTACCAAATTGTCGATTTTTCGAAAAAAAAAATATTAGAATTTTCAACCCAAAAATATAAATTTTGAACAAAATCTGTAATTTTCACCAAATAGTGGATTTTTCGAACAAAGTAGTAGAATTCTAAACTCAAAAAGATGAATTTTTATCAAAAAATTCAATTTTTAACTAGATAATTAAATTTTTAACCAAGAAGATTAATTATCTACTAAAAAAGACGGATTTATAAGTAAAAAAGATTAATTATCAACCAGAAATGGAATAATTACTTTTTCATTTCAAAAAAGTAATTTTTTTTTGATTCAACGAAGGAAGATTTTTCAGCCAAGAAAAAAAATTTAACCAAATTTTTTTAATTTTCAATCCAAAATGACAAATGTTCTACAAAACTGATGAATTTTTAACCAAAAAAGATGGAACTGAAAAATGAAATTTCTACCAAAAAAGAGACATTTTCAATAAAAAAAATACGAATTTTTAATAAAGAAAGTTTTTTCAGTCAAAAAAAAAAAAAATCAACTAAGTTGTGGAATTAAGACCAAAAAGACAATTTTTCTACAAAACAGGTGAATTTTCAACCCGAAAATATAAATTTTGAACAAAATCGTTAATTGTTACCCAATAGTCGATTTTTTCAAAAAAATAGTTGAATTTTCAACCCAAAAAGATGAATTTTCGTCAAAATAAATTAATTTTTAACTAGATATTTAAATTTTTAATCTAGAAGATTAATTTTCAACAAAATACATAGATTTTTAGCTAAAAAAGATCAAAATTTAACCAAAAATGAAATAATAAAAATTTTACTTCAAAATATTAACTTAAAAAATTTCAACAAAATATTAAAATTTTTAAGCAGAGATGAATCTTAGAAAAAACTAATTTTAACTATATTACCTCACTATTCAAAGAAGTTGAATTTTCAACAAAAAAAGTTATTTCAGTCAAGAAAGAAAAAAATATTTTAATCAAATTTTCAAATTTTTAGATAAAATGACAAATGATTAACAAAACTGTTGAATTTTTAACTAAAAAATAAAATTTCTACCAAAATAGATGCATTTTCAATTTAAAAAATGCAAATTTTCAATCAAGAAAGTTTTTTCAGTTAAAAAAGAAAAAATTATCAACTAAGTTTTGGAATTTTCAAGGAGAAAAAAACGATTTTTCTACGAAGCAGTTAAATTTTTAACCCGAAAATATAAATTTTGAACAAAAACGGTAATTTTCATCAAGATAGTTGAAAAAAAATCCAATCAAATTGTTCAATTTTTAAACTAAAAACTACCAAAAAAAGGCAAATAATGTTGCAAAAATAGTCGGCTATCGAAAAAATATTCAGCTTTGAAATAATTTTAAAAATAATACAAAATTTAAAACGTTTAAAATAATCTAAAACAAAATGTAGATTTTTTAGGATTTTGAAATAAAATTTTGAGTCTGTTTCAGGATTTTGGGAGGTTTTAAAATAATGAAAAATTTTTCGTAAAATTCCTGGAAAAATTTAAAATGACTTTTTATTTTGAAAAACTAATTTTAACAAATTATTGAAAAAGATTTCAAGAGTCACCCAAAATTGTCAAAGAAATAATTCAAAACATTTTAAGTGATTGTTTTATTAATAACCTAGGATTTAATAAAAGTTTTAGAAGAAATAAAAATCACTAAAAAAATACTTTTAACTTTTGAAAGAGTTTCAAAAATAATAAAAAAATTTAAATAGTTTGAAACAAAATGTAGATTTTTTAAGATTTTGAAATAAAATTTTGAATCTGTTTCAGGATTTTGGAAGGTTTCAAGATAATACAGAATTTTTCTTAAGATTGCGAGAAAAATTTTTAATAACTTTTTATCTAAAAAAATGATTTTAATAAATTATTAAAAAAGACTTCGAAGGCCATCCAAAATTTTTAAAGAATAATTTTGAACATTTCAAGTAATTTTCTTAATTTCTTAGGAATTAATAAAAATCTTAGAAAAAATTAGATTCATTGAAAAAAATACTTAGAACTTTTGAAAGATTTTAAGAAATAATAAAAAATTAAAAAACGTTTTAAATTATTTAAAACAAAATGTAGAGTTTTCAAGATTTTAAAATAAATTTCTGAATCTGTTTCAGGTTGTCAGAGGTTTCAAGATAATGTCACATTTTTCTTAAGATTCCTTGGGCAATCTAAAATGACTTTTTATTTTTAAAAAGTAATTTTAACATATTATTAAAAAATATTTCAAATGATACCAAAAATGGTCAAAAAAATAATTTGGATCATTTTAAGTGATTTTTTTTTAAATTGTCCTGGATTTAATAAAAGTTTAAGAGAAAATTAGAATCATTAAAAAAATACTTAGAATTTTTGCAAGAATTTAAAAATAATTAAAAGTTTGAAAACATTTCCAGATAATTTAAAACGAAATATACATTCAAAAGTTGTTTTAAACTGTTTCGGAATTTTGAGAGATGTCGTGTTAATACTTTTTTTTTCAATTCCTGGAAAAATTCAAAATTACTTTTTATTTTGAAAAATTAATTTGAACAGATTATTATGAAAAATTTCAAAAGACATTTAAAATTGTCAAAAATTGGTAATTTTTTTAATTTCTTAGAATTTAATAAAAGTTTTAGAAAAAATTATATTTATTAAAAAAAATACTTAGAACATTCATAAGAATTTCTAAAATAATAAAAAAATTGTAATAATTTAAAACAAAATGAAGATTTAAAAAAATTTCAAGATAATACAAAATTTTTTATTAAGATTTCTAGGAAAATTTTAATGACATTTTATTATGAAAAATTAATTTTAACAAATTATTAAAGAAGATTTCGAAGGACATCTGAAATTTTTAAAGAATAATTTTGAACGTTTCAAGTCATTTTATTAATTTCTTAGGAATAAATAAAAGTTTTAGAAATAATTAGATTCATTGAAAAAAATACTTAAAACGTTTAAAAGCATTTCAAAAATAATAAAAAATTTGAAAACATTTCGAATAATTAAAAAAAGATGTAGACGTTTTAACATTTTGAAATAAAATATTGAACCTGTTTCACGATATTAAGAGGTTTCAAGATAATACAAAATTTTTTATTACGATTTCTAGGAAAATTTTAATGCCTTTTTATTATGAAAAATTAATTTTAACAAATCATTAAAAAAGATTTCGAAGGACATCCAAAATTTTTAAAAAATAATTTTGAACATTTTAAGTAATTTTCTTAATTTCTTAGATATAAATAAAAGTTTCAGAAAAAATTAGATTTATTTAAAAAAAAAATACTTAGAACGTTTGAAAGAATTTCAAAAATATTAAAAAATTTGAAAACATTCCAAATATTTAAAAAAATGTAGACGTTTTAATATTTTGAAATAAAATATTCAACCTGTTTCACGATATTGAGAGGTTTCAAGATAATACCAAATTTTTCTTTAGATTCTTAGAAAACTTTAAAATGTCATTTTATTTCAAAAAACTGATTTTAACAGATTATTAAAAAAAATTCAAAAGACACCTAAAACTGTCAAAGAATAATTTGGAGCATTTTAAGCGATTTTGATTAAATTTCACAGGATTGAACAAAAGTTTTAGAGAAAAAAAAGAATCATTCAAAAAATACTTAGAACTGTTAAAATAATTTTAAAAATAATGAAAAATTTGATAATATTCCAAATATTTATAAAAAATGTACATTTCTTAAAATTTTGAAATAAAATTTTGAATCTGCTTCAGAATTTTGAGACGCTTTAAGATAATACAAAATTTTTCTTAAAATTCTTGTGAATATTCGAAATACCTTTTTATTTTGAAAAATGATTCTTAACAGATTATTTAAAAAGTTCTTAAAAGACATCTAAAATTAAAAAAAAAAAATAATTTGGAACATTTGAAGTGATTTTAGTTAATTTACTAGGATTTAATAGAAGTTTTAGAGCAAATTATAATAATTAAAGAAAATATTTAGAATTATAGAAAGAATTTCAAAAATAATTTAAAGTTCAAAAACATTCCAAATAGTTTATAACAAAATGTAGATTTGTTAAAATTTTGAAATAAAAATTTTAATTTGTTTAAGGATATCATGGATTTATATGTTTTTTTACATTTTTGAATTGTTTATCTTATAAAAGCTTAACAATTCTTTATTTATTTATTGTTTAAATCAAAAAAATTTTAGGAAACAATCGTAATTTTTAAAATTTTGATAATTATTTAATAAAAACAACAAAATAAATAAAAACAGAACATAAACTTTTCAATTTCAGAATATTTTGATACAAATATTTAATTTTACTACCATTCAACTGCTTACATCTGTGCTAATTTTAGAATTATTAATTACTGTTACACTTATTATTACTCAAAAAATATTTTCAGTCAAAATTTGGAAACAGCTTCAAGTTTTTATCATTTTATGCTTTTCTCCCATGCATTGCAATGCAAAAGTCAGCCGTCCTGATCGGAGCGCCAACTGTCGGATTAGTTCACTGGTCCGGATGCTAAGGAAATCTACTACCCCTTACACCTACACGGTCAAAGCACAGGGCTGAACTAAACAAAATGTCCGCTAATTTTTGGCGCCGATGTCATAACAACATAACCTCAAAATTTTATATAACCGCAAGCAAGTCATAATTGCACTTAACAGCTGATATATTCTAATATCAGGTTTAATTAATTTTTTATCTTTACAAGTACACTACACGATCAGAAATCATAAAAAACTCGCATTAGAGCTGAAGTTCTCCAAGATCTCCAATCTTGGTTTGAGTTGATACATGATCCCGAATCCGATCATCATGATCTGAAAAGTCGATCATTCCGGTCGATCATAATGCTCTTGATTCCAGTATCATTTTTGTTGCATATCAAAATGATATTGAGTTTAGTATCATTTTGAACTTTTTTTTCACCGTGGCAGGAACTTCGGCGGATCATAGACAGGTTGCTAGACACGATTCTGCACAGGTAATCTTGGGATTTTTCCCTTACGAAAATTTATGTCAGAAGAAAAATGACAGGCCTGACATTTTTTCCATAATCCATTGTTTCATTCTGCCGGATCCTCGAGCATTCATTGCTTTTGATTATTATGCAATTTCATGGAAGGCAAGGAACATGATGCATTTCGTTCGAGATCGCTAAGTCCTTATTTTCATAAAAGCCCACGATTTCACGTCGAAGAACACTTAATTCTCTGCCAGAAAGTTTGTCTTAATGTTATGTTAAAAATCATAGCATACGAAATGAAGCTCGAGTAATCGACAAAGAAACCCAAAGCAGCCGTCAAGTGTCTTGGCCCTTGGCAGCTCTTGGAGCACCACAACAACTGACAATATCACCA
>JAUELO010128529.1:0-17285 GCA_032357855.1 Amphibolips quercusostensackenii | reverse complement strand
TCATCTGGTTGTCAACTTGTACCTGCGTGCGCAAGAAACTCAAACGTCCTTCTTGCAGCGGCCAATCAGAATCGCCCTTACAAGAGAATATCAGAGTTACTACGTTAAGGATATATACCTTCATAAAAAAGAGGTAAGCTTCATCTTGTGTAAGATCGTGGTATAGTAGGAATTGACTCTATGGTTGTAGTAATGTAATATAGTACAAATCGATTTCATTGTATCTACTTTACCTACTGGTGATTTGATAATTGTGTAAAGTTAATTCTTTGAATGTTTCTACGAAAATAATTGTTTGATGCACTATATGTTTTAAACTTATTATTAAATGAATTTAATTAAACTCCCAGTTTCTGGAATTAGCTCGAAAGGTGGTAAAAAATCAATAAAATTTTGAGAAATGAAAGTTCAAAATAAATAAAAATAAAGTAAAAATTATTTAAACATTTTGATAAGAACTATAGTTTAATGCTTCTTATATTTTGAGTTGAATAATTGATGATTAAGTTATTTATTTTTTCATAATAATAAATTAAACAAAGATTAGTTTTTAATTTTCTAGAATGAAGTACATGAATTTCTAATTTACTTCAATATTATGTAATTAAATATTATGACTATAATTGGTATGATGAAAGATCATTTACGTTTACAAGACCTTTGTTTATATCGTATCATTTTTGTACATTTTTGTGATGTTGTGCAATAAGTATCTTAATTCTATTTTCAAAATTATATGTACGTACATTAAAATTGTTTATAGAATTATTGGATATAATTTGTATAATAAAAGTTTTTTTATTATTAAAAATAACTTTATTGCAGTTATATAATTTTTCTTAAGCTTGTGATGTTGTGAAATGTGTATCTGAAGTGAATTTTCAAAATTATATGTACATATGTTTTGATATTTTAAAAATTAGTGTAAGAGGTTATTAATAATTGAATTTTCAGAAATAATATTTCAAGTTTTAAGAAAATTGAATTCTTAACAAAATTTTTTATAATTTTCTTACTAAGTAGCTGGAATTTCCACCAAAATAATTGAATTTTCAAAAACAAAAAAAAATTTTGTTACCAAAAGGGGACAAATTTATTACAAAAGAGCTACATTTTGAATAAAAATCAAATACAGTTGTATTCAACCAAAAAAAAAAAATTCTTCTATCCCAAAATATAATTTTTCAAACAAAAAATCCTAATTTCGAAATTAGCAAAAGAAAAGTAATGACCACTAAATTGTTGCATTTTAAAACAGTAAATATAAATTATTGGGAGAAAAGCTACATTGAAGGCAAATAGTTGAACTTTCAACAATTATATAAGAATTTCTAACGAAATGCGTTAATATTTAACTAAGTGTAAGAATTCTAAACAAAAAACTCCTCAATCAAAAGAGAATAAGTTTATTAATTTTTTTAATAATATATAATAATTCTTAAAAATAATGATTCTTTTAATAATATTTTTGAAATAATAATAACCAAAAAGTTAATTTTTAACCGAATGGTTAAATTTCAACCCAAAAACAAATATAAATTTTCAACAAAAAAGGTGATTTTTAACTAAATAGTAGAATTTGCGACCAAAAAGCATGTATTTTGAATCGAGAAATTAATTTTCATTTAGTCAGTTGAATTTTCAACCCAGAGATGAATTCTTTACGACATAGTTGCATTTTTAAACAAAATTTTGAAATTTCTTACCCAAAAAATAATTTTTTCACAAAAATATTGAATTTTCTAACCAAGAATATCAATTTTTGAACAAAAAAGTTCGTTTTTAACAAAATCAGTTAAATTTCAGTCAAGAAATATGAATTTTTACCAAAAACAGTGATTTTCAGAGAAATAATTGGATTTTCAACACAAAGACGATTTCTCAACGAAATAGTTGAATTTTCAACCAAAATAGTTGAACCCAAAATTGATAACTAATAACCCAATAAATAATAATAAATAACCCAAAAAACGAATTTCGTACAAAACCATTGAACTTTCTACACCAAAATATAAATTTTTAATAAAAAAGTCAATTTCGTATCATCTAATTTCATTCGAAAAAAGTGTTTACAACAAAAAAATAAATTTTTGAAAAATGGTTGAATTTTCAACCCAAAAGCAAATCCTCGACGAAATGATTATATGTTGACCAAAAATAATTTAATGTTTACACAAAAAAGACCAATTTTTTACAAAACAATTAAATTTTCGACCCAGAAATACGAATTTTTGATCAACAAAAAATGTTTTTCAACCAAGTATTGGAAGTTTTGACAAAAAAGTAGTAATTTTCGACAAAAAAGTTAATCTTCAACACAAAGAATAATTGTTAACAAAATAGTAGAATGTTAAATATAAAGAAACAAATTTTTCTCAGAAGCAATGAATTTTCAACCCAAAAATATCAATTTTCTAAAAAAGTAAATTTTGAACTAAACAGTTAAATTATTAGCAATATAGTTGAACATTTGACCAAAAAATATGAAATTTTAACAAAAAAGTCACTTCTCAATCAAATAGTTGAATTTTCGACTACAAAGGCGAATCCTCAATGAAAAAGTTGAATTCTAAACCAAAATGGTTTCAAGTTTAACCTGAAAAATAAAAAATTTTACAAAAAAATTGAATTTATGACACAAAAAAATGAATTTTTTAACCCAAAAATAGGAATTTCCGATGCAATATTCAAATATTTAATACCGAAAAATAAATTTTTCTACAAAATAACTGAATTTTCACCAAAAAAAATCATCTGTTGGGAATTATTTTTAATGTATGAAAAAAACATAAATAAAAGACAGAATTCAATTGCAAAAACATTTTTTAAATAAATTTTTTTTTGTATGTTTTAACATTTTGTCATTAAAAATCGGGTTTCTTATTTAAAATTTATCTATCGGTAATATAATTTCAATTCCAGAAATCATAGAAAAACCATTTTCTTTAGATATCTGATTTTCGTCAGAACAGCTATCTCAAGGTAAATAAAGTGGCTTTTTCCATAAAAAATGTAACTATGCTCTTCATATTGATTTCAAATAATTTATTTTTAACTTATAGGCTATTTGTCAAAAGATGTGGCGCCATACTGTTTCATATAACCTTCACATGATTAACATGATATCATACATAGGTGATATCTACTTTGTCAAGATTTAAAAATTTTTTTTTAATATTAAGAATTTTCTATTTTTAATACAATTGCAAGAAATATTTTTTATTTTTCTGTAAAATTTCTTTTTTCTGCTTCACCTAGTTGTCGATTTTAGTAGATTACACATTTATGGAAAATTATGCTAGAGTAGGTCGCAACAAATTTTTATATGCTTTATACAATTTATGGTATATTGTTAAAAATAGTAATTTAGGCTGTGGGAGGACTCAAGTTTTTATTAAACTATTTGTTTTTAAAAATACTTTTGCAAAGTAATTTTGAAAGAAGAGCTCATTCCTGCATAACCCTGAACATATTGACTTTCAAATACAACCATCTATCTACTTAAGATAAATTTTTAACTAAAATTATAAATTTTCAAAAAAAAAAAAAATTTTAACAAAACAGGTAATTTTATAAACGAAGATATAAACTCTTGACTAAAATGATGAATCCTTTGGTAAATAGTAAAAATTTTAAATAAGATGCATACATTTTCAACTAAGTATAGGAGTTTGCAAACTAATATTATGAATTTTAAGCAAAGAAAAATGATAATTAATTTTTATCATAATGTTTAAATTTTGAACTAAGAGATGAATTTGAAAACCAAAATAGCAAATTTTTAACAAACAAAAATATCTTCGTTACGAATGACAAAAAATTGAACTAAATAATTGAATTTTCAGCATAAAGAAATACATATGTTATTTTCATGAAAACAGATAAATTATGATTTATGAAGTTAAATTTTTGACTAAAAAAATAATTTTGCAACTATAATGATAAATCTTCAACGATAAAGTCAATTTTTGATGTATTACTTAATCCTTAAAACTAGCATATAAATTTTTAACCCGAAAAAAAGAATTTTTTGCAAAAAATGTAACAGTTGATATTTTTACTAAAAGTAATTTTATTTGTAAATAAAATTTAATAAAAATAATGAAACTTAAAAAACAAAAAAGATTAATTTTTAACTAAATAGTTGAATTTCTAACCAAAATAGGTCAATTTTTTACCAAAAAGATAAGTTCTTAACTAAAACTATCTATGTTTAGCCAGAAAGTGGAAACTAGCACTAAATGTCACAAAGTCTGTTTACAAATTTTTGAAAAAACATTCATTTATTAAAAAAATTTTTTTTTATTTCAAAACAATCCAGTGCATTCCCTCAATTTCTGTGAATACATTTTTTTAAATACACTTAAAAAAATGATAAAATCTCGTGTAATTACGTAAAATATAATAATAATCTATTTGAGTTTCCTTAAAATATTAAAATTCCTATAAAATTTTTCTATATTCTGGCAAATTATTTAAACTTACAAAAAGGATTCATTTTCTATTAAAAGTGATAACTTTATAACAAAAAGTTGATTTCTTAACCAAATAGGTGAAATTTCCAGCAGACGAAACGAATTTTTAACAAAATAGTTTGATTTAAACCAAACAGTATTTTTAACAAAATTGTTAAACCTTAAAAAAAGGAGAATTTTATAAAAAAAAGTTGAATTATCAAACAAGAACTTTTCTACCAAAAGAATCAGTTTTTAACATAAAACGAAGAATTTTCAACAAAGCAATTATGTTTTCGTCCCAAAGAGATTAATTTTCAGAAAAAAAGGAGAATTATTAATAAATCATTTGTTTTTTTCCAAAAAATAACATTTTAACAGCATTGATCAATTTTGAAGCCACAAGGATAAATTTTTAATTAAATAGTTGAACTTTCAAAAAAAATGAAACGTAACGTACGATGAATTTTGAATAAAAATGTTTAAATTTGAACCGAATAGTTAATTTTCTGAAAAAGGACAATTTTCAGCTCTAGCCTATTGATTTTTAACCAGTGAGCAAATTGTTAAATTTAAAAAAAAAATTTTCAATCTTGAACCAATAAATTGAGAGTTTAACAAAGTTGTTCAAATTTGTACTAGGTAGTTAAATTCTTAACCAAAAGACCAAAAGATTTATTATAAGTACGAAATTTAGCATCAGACATTATTAAAAAGAAATTAATTTTTAACGAATAATAGTTAGATTCCTGTTATTGGGTTTTATTAATTTAGTTGGCACATTAACTTCGCGTACGTTTGTAGATAGCGGATTGGAAAATAAATAATGATATATACAATTAATGACTTTTTACTAATGTTTGAAAAATCATCGTCTTTTTTTTACGTGTCACTAAAACCACTATTCGTATGGCAAATAATACTTTTCAGACGCTTATGTTTGGAAGACATTTGTTCAAACACAAAGATTATAAGAAATGGAAAAATGTTAGCAGTAATTTTCTATCAAATAAAGAAAGTATTCAAAACAAAAAAAGATTGAAACTTACAATAAATCATTATTTAAGAAATAGCTTGTGTAATTCAATTTTTTCTACTGTCGCTTAAAAAAAATTAAAAAAAGTTTGTTTTAAAATCAAATTTTCTCTAGGTTAAATATTTTCTATAAATCTACTGTTTTGAATTCAGACACTTTCAAAAGTAGAAACCATGAAGTTGTATAAAAAGTAATTTTGCTGGAAATAAACAATGATTTATTGAAATTCGAAGATTATTAAAAAATTGCAAATTAAAAAATTTTGTCATAAATAAGCACATTTTTGATTCAAAATTACACAATCAGTAATATTAATTTGGTACCTAGAATCATATACATGACATCATGCCATTCACATGACATATAAAGCATTTTTCCTGAATAATTCAATTTCTAATAACAAGGAAATTTATTTAAAGTGATGAATTCAACTAGAAATTCTCATTTTTAAAAAAGTAATTTAATTTTTAATCAGCGAGATAAATTTTCAATCGAAATGTTGCATCTTTGAACATAAAAATTGATTTTCAACCAGGTAGTTTGACTTTCAAACAAAGAGTTAAATTTTTAACCAAAAAAGACGAATTTGCGACAAAAAGTGTAAAAGTTTGCATTTCAACAAAGATAGATTTTGATCTTGATTGAAGAACCAGTAGAATTAAAAAAAGACGACAGTTCAAAAAAATAGTTTAGTTTTTCACCTTATGGTTGAATCTTTAGCCAAAAGGATGTTTTAATTAAAATTATAAGGTTTTAATTAGTTTATAAATCTCTAAACAAAAGTGACAAATTTTCATTAAAACAGTTCAATTTTCAACCAAAAATCTGAAGAAAAAAAATTTAAAACCTTATAGATACTGTAAAATGGTTCCATGTCTTCCGAAATTCCAGCAATTTCTTTCCAACCGTTTCGAAATTTGTTTAAAGCTCTGTGAATTATGAAGATCTTTGAAAATTTATTGACATCTTTTTTAAGTTGCTTAAACTTCCTTTGAATCTTTTAGAATACCGTAAACTATCCAAGATGACTTCCGTTTCCAGCATGGAAGTGTTAGGTTGCGGGGATTTTATGGTACTGATGTTAGCAATTTTGAGCAAAATTTGAGGTTAGTTCGTGGAACATGTGAGTTGGAGTGTTTTTTGCTTGTGAGATTGAACATAGGAAATAATAGAAGTAAAGAGGTGGTTAGTAATTTCTGGTATTGTGACTGTTTTGGGTAGATTGGGAGGTTAGGTTTGTTTGGTGTGAGGAGCAGGGTGAGGAAATAGGTGCAGCCGTGCTGCGGCGATAGGGAGGGATAGGTAGAGAGAAGCACGGAAGAAGTCACGGCAGCACGGTGTGGTAGCGCAGTGGCTATACAATTTCCGCCAGTTACGCAAGATGATATGAAAAGAAGTTTCTTTAAATCGGTTTAATAAGTAACAGGGGCACCGATAGCAAACAAAAAAGGAATTCGGACAAGGAAGTGTTTTGTACGCCGGAACGTGAATCTAAAAGGAGAGGCTAGTACAAAAAAACAGTAGAAATGGATTAAGAGAAGAGGAAATGTAAAAAGAAATTAGGAAAAAAATGGCAAAATATAGCATAGTTGTAAGGTTAGATACAAAAAATAGAAAGTTTAAACCGAGAGTTTGGAGGTGAAGAGGGTGGAAATAAGGAGAAAGAAAGACTAAAAAGAATTGAACAAACAATAGAAAGAAAAGAGGGAGAAGAAAAAAAACGACATAGTGATAGAAGTTCTAAGACTACAGGGGAAGGAGCTAAATGAAAGAGTGAAAGACGTACTTAAAAGGATAGATGCTTAAGTATAGATACAGGAAGTGTGAAGTGTGTAGGAAGGAAAGAGCGAAAAGGGGAGAGAATAGTACTGCTGAAACTAAAAAAACAGGAACATAAAAGAGAAATGATGTTGAAAGAGAGGGTGTCATATGACAGTTCAGAGAAAATAAAGGAAGATTTGGCATGGTTAGACAGAAAGATGCAGTATAAGTTAAGGCAAATAGCGGAAGAAGAAAGAAGAAAGAAAAATAAAACGTCGGTTACGTATGGCAGAATACAGGCAGAAGGTGTGTAATGGGATTGGAAAGAAGAAACGAAAGAGATAGTAAGTATTAAGTTGCAGGAACCTAGGGGTGGAGTGAATGGGAGGTTGGAAAACAAGAAATAGTAGAGAACAAGAAGAATCGAGAAACAAAAGAAAGCAAGAATGAAGAATATGTTTCCTAAATAGAGCAGGACCAGAGAAAAAGATTAGGGAGCTTATGAGACATTTGGCGAAATGATATGAAGAAGTAATGATGGAGACATGACTAGATAAAAAGGCATTGAAAAGTATAAGGGAAAAGCTACCAAAGGGTTGCAAATTAAAAGTTAAAAATGCAAAGAGAAAGAATAAAAATAGCAGAACAATGGAAGAAATTGTGATACAAGTGAGAAACGAATGCATTACAAAGAAGGATAGAAAGGAGATAAAAAGACAAAAATAAAGAATATTAGTAGAAAAGGTAAAAAATGTCAAAAGAGAAGTGGAAGACAGTGGGGGTTCATGTGAACCGTGATATGCAGGATAAATCAGATTATGTAAGAGTGGACGATAAGGTGAGAGAGAAGTTAAAAAACTTGAGGTAGCAGATTATATAGATTTAGACAGAGCTTGGCACAAAGCATTTCAAATACAAGCAAAAAATTACAGTCCATGATACTCTGTTTGCGCAGTATATTTCTACATCACATGCGGCTGCGCAGTGAAGTTCTAAGAGGTTTGAAAATGCGCAGCGCGCTTTAACATCACATGTGTATGCGCAGTAAATTTTTACTATACTTACGGTGCACAGTAGTGTTATGAGGCACATAAAGATGCGCAGTAGGGACCTATTACAATCCGACTGCACAGTAGATTTACGTAGCACATGCAGCAGCGCAGTAAAGTTCTAAGGCATTGGTAGATGCGCTGTCGATTTCTTTAGCTCATGCAGCTGTGGTTCTGCATTTTCAAAAGCGCAATATTCTTACATCTGTGCATGCGCAGTAGACTAACAAGGCACTTAAGTGTGCACAGTACAGATCCGTAGTATTAAAGTTGCACACAAAAGTTTTTGAATAAATGCACCTACGCAGTGCTCGTCTACCAAATTTCCGTATGCGCAAAAATTTTTGAGGCACATTAAGGTGAACAGTACATGTCCGTTATACTCGCGCTGCGCAGTAGAATTTTTTATTTCATACACCTATGCATAGCAGCATTATAAAACTAGTTCTACAGCATTTAATAGTGCACAGTAGACTTCTATAATGCATACATATGCGCAGTACACCTATGTAGTCAGCAGTATTGTGATGAAAAATTGTACAGTATATAGGGCCGCGCAATAAAATTATACGGCACATGGGGAAATACACTGCGCAGTACTATACACTGTAGAACTCTAATTCACAGCCCTATATACTATATAACTATGGTGCGCTTAAGTACGATTCACGTAAGACGTTTGCGCGTCTCTTTCTGCCGTAGAACTGTACTGCGCAGCTTTATGTGCTAAAGAACTCTACTGCATTATCATGTGTACTATATAACTGTCCTGCGCACTGTAATGCACAACATTATCTACCTCATCATACAACTTCACTGTGTAGACGTATGTGATGAAAAACTCTACTGGGCATCCCAGGTGCCACATATACAGCTCTTTGTGCAATATAACTGTAGCGCGCACCGCTTTTGCTCACAGAAGAATACTGCGCAACTGTAAAAGTCATAGAACTGCACTGCATATCTGGATGTGCTAAAATACTTAAATGTACAGCAAGATCATTATGGACCCATTCTGCCCACTTTTGTGCATTATTAAACTTTGCTGCGCATCCGCGATTGTAAAACTGCGCTGCGCAGATGCATTAGATAAACAAGTATACAGCGCAGCCTATATATTACGAGCATTTACTGTGCACTCTTATATGCCTTACAAGTCTACTGCACCATTGTTAGAGTCGTAGAAGTGCACTGCACATTTGAATATACTGAAAAACTGTACTATGCATGCTAAGTAACACAAAACTGTACTGTAAAGCCTTATGTACCTTATAAATCTACTGCGCATGCGTAAGTGACGTACAAATTCACTGCCTAGCTGCATAGGCTAAATAATACTACTGTGCATCCAGAGCATCACAGACTATACTGCGCACCCTTATGTGTTTCATAAGTCTACTGTGTATTTATAAGCGTTGTAGAAGTGCACTGCGCATGCAAACGTGCTTAGGAACTATACTGCGCAGCTAGAGCAACACAAAACTGTATAGAGAAACTTTATGTACCTTATAAGTATACTGTGCATCCGTAAATGCCGTAGAAGTCCACTTTACAGAAGCGCGATCCGGAAAACTCTACTGCGAAGTATCAGTACGACGAAATCTTACTGTGCACTCTTATCTGCCTTACAAGTCTACTGCGCATGCGTAAGTGACGTTCAAGTTCACTGCATGTGCTAAATATCTCTACCGCAGAGCTCGAACAATATTTAACTGTAATGCGCACCTTTATTGACCTTATAAGTCTAATGTGCACCTGCAGATGCTGTAAAAGTGCACTGCACAGCTACATGTGCTGAACAACTCAACTGTGCAGTCAGATTATGATGAAACTGTACTGCATGCTTTTTTACCTTATAAGTCTACTGCGCATCCGCAAATGTCGTAGAATTGCACTGCATAGCTGGATGCGCTGAAAAACCCTACAATGCAGTAAGACCATGAAGTGCATGTACCACCCACCCTTATGGGCCTTATAAAACAACTGTGCATTTCGTAACGCCGTTGAACTGTACTGCGCAGACGCAGCTGAAGTAACACGAAACTGTACAGCGCACATTCATGTACCATATAAGTCTACTGTCCATCTGCAAATTTTTTTGTAAAATTTTAATGCGCAGTCTTAGTACCGCGGACCTTTGCTGTGCGTCCGTATCTGTCTTATAGGTCTACTGCGCATCTGTGAGTGTCGTAGAAGTGCACTGCGCAGCTGCACATGTCGAAGAACTACACTGTACTGCCTGTGTAACGCAAAACTGTACTTATCGTCCTGGTGCACCTTATAAGTCTTCTGCGCATTTACAAGCGCCGCAAAACTGAACTGCGCAGCCGAATGTGTAAAAAACTTTACTGCGCACTAAAAGTTTGATAAATCTGTAGTACGCACTTTTTTGTGTTTAATGAGTCTACTGCGCATCTGAAAATCCGTAAGAATTTCACTGCGCAGCCTCATGTTCCAAAAAGCCCTACTGCGCAGCCAGAGTATCTCGGACCTGCACTGCACACCCTAATTTGTTATATAGGCCTGCTGCGCAACCCTCAGAGCCGTATTACTCCACAATGCAACCATATGTTCTGTAGAAGTTTTCGGCGCAGCCCTAGGTATCACGGAAATCCACTGTGCACCCTCATGTGCTGTAAAACTTCACTGCTAAGCTGTACTCACAGTATAAGTCTTCTGCGCAGGCCCTAGTACCACACAACTGCATTGCGCAGACCCAGGCGTTGCTAAACTAAGCGCAGTGCGCTGACCCCATCTAACCTCTTCACTCTTCTCGGCAAACTAAAGTAACAGTTACTGAAATGACTTTGGCTAGATTCAGACCACTTATCTATAATAGTGACATTAAAGGAAGAAAAAAGTAATAACAATATGGATCAAAAGGCAGCAAATGGTAAAGGATCAGGAGGAGGGGAGTGGTAATTGAAAGGAAAAGATAAGTTTGAAGAAAAGGTCAAAAATATCAAAATAGGAGGAGAAAATGTAGACGAGGGGATAAAAATAATGATAGGAGAAATCAAAAGAGGATCAAAGTGCACAGACAAAAAATTACTTAGTAAAGGAGGTAATAGAAATGGACGGGATAAGGAACATGAAGAGACAAAAAAGGGGGTCAGAAAGGAATTTAAAAAATTGGGAAAAAGGAAATGTAGTGGGGAAGAATAAAGGAAAAAAAAGAAGGAGTATTCTGAGTTGTGTGCTCAAAAGAAAGATGAGGAAAACAAAAGGTTTCAGGAGAAGGCGGAGAAGGCAAAAACAGAAGAAGTTTGAAAGTTAGCAAACAGAGAGAGAAAGAGAGAGAAAAAGAAGCAAAAGTGTAAATCAGTGTAAGAATAGGAGAAAAATATGGTAGAAAAAGAGATAAGAACGATGTCATAACAAGGGAAGAAATAGCCAAGGTGTCAGATGCGATGAAAGATGAAAAAGCACCAAGTATAGACGACATTCTAAATGAAGTCTAAAATTATAAGGGGCAGAATTGAAAGAATGGGCATGGATAATGTGCAATGCAGTATGAAAAGGAGAGAAGTGGTGAGTTTTGGAAAGAAGGAGTAGTGGTACTCATAGTGCAGAAAGGCAAATGGGAGGAGGTTAAAGATTATCGAGGAGTGAAACTAATGCCAACATTATATAAAGTGTATGTGACGGTTTTATTAAAGAGGGTAAAGAAAAAAGTTAAGGAAAAAAGATAGATATCCTTTTAACTTATCAGACTAAGCCGAGATAGAAAAGGTTGTGATTTTTAGAGGATAAAAAAGGGTTCAATAAAGAGAAAATAAAAAATGTTTAAAAAAACCAAAAGCGAGGTGAAGGCAGTAAAAAAAAGTAAGAGACAGTTTCTGGTTTGTAAGAGGAGTGAGGCAAGGATGTTCTCTGCAGACACTTTTATTGACTATAACAATATTAGACTTGCAAGAAAAAATTGAGAGAAAAGGATGGAAAAGAGTCAGGATACAGAACGAAAAGACGTACCTATACACTAACATACGCGGATGATATTGCTTTGATGGTAGGTGATAAAGAAGGGATGACAGGCATGATTACAGGATAAGAGAAAAACTTGGATGGTGAAAAGTTTAATTTAAATGTAGAAAAGACATAGATAATAAGATTTAGAAAAGGAGAAGAAGAAAATAAAGAATGGACTGGAAGATGGAAAGAAATAAAGTTAGAAGAAGCAAAATACTTTAAATATGTGGGATATACAATGCAATCAAATGGAGACCATAAAGCTTACGTGAGAGAAAGGATAAAAATGCTCTCATAGTAATGAGACAGATACGTGAAATAGAAGAAAGGAGGTTAAAAAAATTTAGAAAGGAGAATGTGGCTATTTATTACGCGGGTATGGCCGGTATCAGGTTACGGAGCAGAGATATGGAGATGGACAAAAAGGTAAGAGATTAAGAGTTTACAAGAAAGATATATAAGGTAGACGTTATAGGTAAATTAAAGGACACCTGCATGTATGATGAAAGAAGAAGCGCAAAGGGATAAATGATGTACTAAAGCAGGAAAGAGGGCATGAAAATTTGAGATCAGGCTACGGGAGAGAAAGCGAGGAGAGTAATCAAAAAAGTTTTCAATAGAGGTGCAAAAAAGAGAAAAGAGGGCAAAAGGATTAACAAAATGGGTAGAAAAAGGAAGAGAGTTCTTTATGGTAGAGATATAGAATATTACACTTAAGCAAGTTATGAATAATTGGGAAAAAGGGACAGTAAAAGAGGATTGATAGAAAGTTTGGGTATGATTGAGGAATCTAAATATTATTAATGGTATAATATTATAAGAAAGGAAAGAATACCAAAAAAGTTAGAAGAGGGTAGAAAGAGGGAATATGGACAAGAATAGTAAGATTTTGATTGGAAAACAAAGTAAGGGAAAGGATGTATTGGGAAAGGAAAGAGTACAGAAAGCGCAGAATTTGTGGATGGAAAAAGGAAACATGGGAGCATGTATGGTAAGGTTGTAGGAGGAAAATAGAATATAAATAAAGTTAGAAAGAGAATGTAGTAAAATATCTAGGGAAGGAAGGGTTGAGAAAAGAGTGGACGAAGGACTTGGAGAGGGCTAGAGAAGCAAATGAGAAAGAATAAGAGAATGAATGTGAAAATAAAAAAATAAGAATATGAAGGTACAAATGTAGTGAAAAGAAAGAAACGGAATTCGCTTAGATTAGAAGCGTGAAAATTTGTAAGTAATGATTATGTAATAGCATAAGTAGATTAAGATGCAATTGCGCTCTTGCGCGCGCTCTGTTTCTCTCTCTTTCTTTCTCTCTCTCTCTCGCTTACACTCTTGCTTGCGATCGCTTGCTTACTTGTTCACTAACAGGTCTCAAATCACGATATCGAAAATAATAGAAACGAGAATTTGAAGATAAGGGTTTATGTAAATAGATCTGAATATCTGTAAAAAGTTGAGCTAAGCTTTTATAAATATGTGTGCGAAAGTATGGCAAGGAATGGAGGTCATGTAATCCATCAGCGTACACATTAGAAAATGTGAAAATCCTCGAAATATTTTGAATCCTTTGAAATCCCTTAACATTATTTAAATGTCCCAAGGGATGGTTAAAATTACTTAAATAATTGTAAAATTTTTATAATAATTTTAATTACTTGAAAGTACCTTGAAATATTTAAAAATCTCTTTAAATATTGAAAATTCTACGAAATCCCTTAAGTGCTATTAATGAATTTTTTGAAATATATGAAAATATGGTAAAATAGCGAAATTCATACTAATACCGTATTAAGAGCCTTAGAAGCCCCTTTCAATTAATGAAATCATTAGAACTCAATTTATGTCTCTTGATTTTCTTTTCAATTCTTTGAAATATTCAAAAACTTGTGAAACTAATTTAAAATCCTCTATTGTCTTGTAAAATCTCTGAAATACTACAGAAACACTGATTCATTGTGAAATTCTTTAAAAATGACAGAAATATTAGAAAATTTAAAAAAAATTGTGTATCCATTGAAAGCCCATTAGATTCCTTGGACATTTTGTGCAAGATTTTTTATTTTTATGTATGTTGTTAAATCTGCAAAAAAAAAAGAATTTTTCAGAAGAAAATTAAGTTTTCGTGTAAGAATTTTTTCACCATAAAAGATCAATTTTAATCTAAAAAAAAATTTTTAACAAAGCAGTTGTGTTCTTGACCAAAAAGATCACTTTTTAATAAAATAAACCATTTTATTTCTAAAAAAAGTTAAATTTTAGTTAAAATGACGAATTTTTAAGAAATTAATTTCGTACAAAGAAAACTAACTTTTTATTTGAACAGTTAAATTTTGAACAAATAAGATAAGTGTTTAGCGAAACAGTTCAACTTTTCAACAAGCATATAAATTTTGAAATACAACAGAATAATTCTTAATAAAACATTTATTAGTAGAATTTTCTATAAAAAAAAAAGAATTAACTTTTAACGAAAAATGGCGGATTTTTTTATTGGGTTCTGTTAATTCAGTTTGTAGATTTACTTTTTGCACGCGTGTAGATAGCATATTTGAAAGAAGATAAGAATATGAACCCTTGAAAGCTTTCAATTTATTTCTGTTTTTGTATTTGTTTTATCTTCCGTTATAGTTTGAGGGTTAACTCGTCATTAAATTAACTATTTGTATAGAAAATAAAACTATAGATGCTCATACTTAGAAGACTACTTTTAGTTATTTCCTGCACTCAACTGTTTTTTAATTAAATTTCAAATGTCTTTCCATTAAAGTTTCATTAAGATATTTTTCATTTAATTTTACTCAGATTATTCTTTAGCTGGTAATCAGCCTATACATAAGTCATATGCTGAAGCGATTATTTTGTCAATACATATGACTGATTTCTGGGTAAAAATATAATCAATCAAAACCATAAAATTTTGATTTAAGTAGCTATAGAGTATATATGACACGCTCAGAGCAAGAGCAAACCAAAAAAAAAAACTGAGGCAAAAGCGAAGTACAAACGTGCGAGAGCACAAAAGACCCAAGAAAAGACGAGAGCAAAAGCGAGCTAAGAATAAAGGGAGATGGTTCCCCCACTTTGCTTCTTTACACCACACGCCGAAAATGCACGAGGACAAACCCGAGATCGTCCGACTACACGATTCCGTTTCTGTCATTCTCTGGCTTCTGGATATTTTGAGGTTTTGAGTTGATTTTTGTTTTATGAAATTCCAAACTCTCTATACACTATTCAAGGTGGCCGCTGGACTGGGGAACCGAAAAATAACCGGAAAATGACAGTAAATTTATTATTTGACTGGGAATTTTTCAAATATCTAGAAAAAAATCGGTCCAGAAATAATTTTAACAGTTTTTTAAATAATTAGCTGAATTGTTTTATTTTTGAATTATCATATCATACAGTTCAAGATACGCATTTCAAAGTCTTTTACTTAAAAAAATTTTCATTTTAAATTTTGATTTTTTAGCCTACATTTTAATTTGAAGAATTTTAAAATGCAGTTTTAAAGACTTGAGCAATTAAAAATTAGAAGCGTTTAAAATCAAAGATTTTAGTTTAACAAAAATTTCAGTTGATCAATTGTGAATACAAATTAATTAATGATTCATAAAATTAAAATGTACTTAAAGGTCTTATCAAATAAACAAATGTGAAAGCCGGATACAAACTTTATAAAATATTTTCAAATTTAAAATAACTTCTTAATAATGTATTCATAATTAAAAGCTTTTATTAAATTTCGAACCTTGTTTCAGTGTTAAATATTTCATTTTTAAACCGATCAATTAAAAAATTTTTAATTAAGAAAAAAACCAGGATTTTTGAGGAATTGTAAAAAACAGTTTTGGACATGTTTGAGGAAAAATCCAAATCATTTTAATACTTGCTTAGGAGTTTAAAAAAAAAAATTTTTTTTAATTTAAAATTTGAAAAAATTTGAAACAACATGTAAATTTTTAAACATTTTGAACTAAAATTTTGAAGTATTTTAAGGATTTTAAAACTACTTAAACAAAATTTCAAGTTATAATTTAAAAAGTTTTTAATTTATAAATTTGGATTTTTCCTGAAACTTGTCCAAAATTGTTTTCTACAATTTTTGAAGAATCCTGCCTAATTATCAAAATAAATATTCAACATTCATTTTGGATAATTTTTTAAATATTTTTAATCTTTTTAAATTTTTTCTTGTAAATATATTTCTGAAAATGAAAGATTGTTCTTAATTTTATAGGAATCTTGAGGAAATGTTTTTCATTCTTCTGAAGCCTTTCACATTTTTTAAAAAGCTTTAAAATTTTTTGTTCGAAATTGTCAGAAATCTATATTTTTTTAAATTAGACCGTGGTCAATTCGCAACTAAATTTCGGTACGAATATGCGGATTGTGTTAGTATATTTAGGCACCTCTTTTAAATTATTTCAAGTCATTTTTATATTTAGCATCAGTTTTTAATTTTTTTTATACTCCTTAACATCTGTAATTCAAGTTACTCGAATTTTTTCTAAAAATAATAGGTGTTCTGATGATAATTGATATATCCAATTCTAATAATTTGACTTACCAATAAAAATTTTTGAAATAGAAAAATTGAAATTGTAACGTTCAAAGTTTAGTTTATTTCTTTTTGATTATTTACTCTATTATTACTACAGTCGGGATTCGTTTATCGGCACATTCGTAACTCGTCTATCGAGATGCTTGACCGTTCTCCTTAACCCCACTATTAAAGAGCCACGTGACAACTCAACCAATTGCGATCAGCGCGGGAAACCCTCGATTTCAAGTACGCGTTCGAAAAATAATGACAACAAGCACATGATATAAAACTTTCAAAAAATTTTATTACTGTAGGTACAGAATAAAAAAGTTATCTTTTTGAATCCAATCCTTAATTTCTTTTCCGGAAAATAGATTCGAGCCATTGAATGTGCTGAGCATTGTCGCCGAATCTTGAACGTCTTTTTTTTTTTATTTGAGTCAGAAATTAAAACTGATTCGCCAAACTGTTTC
>JAUELO010128355.1:0-17287 GCA_032357855.1 Amphibolips quercusostensackenii | reverse complement strand
TCCGGTCCCAATCCAATTTCCATCTACTTCACATCCCATCCAGCTGACATCCAGCTCCCATCCAGCTTTCATCCAGCCCCCTCTAGCTCCCATCCACCTCCTATCCAGCTTTCATCCAATTACCGTTTAGTTCCTATGTAAAAACTTTCCATCCAGCTTTCATTCAGTCACCGTTCAGCTTCTATTTTGATCCTATCCAATTACCAGACAACTCCCATTCATCTCCTATTCAGCTACTATCTAGCTCTTATCCAGATCCGATCTAGATCCTATCCAGATCTCATTCAGATCCTAGACACATTCCATCCAGCTATCATCTTATTTCCATCCGGTCCCAATCCAATTTCCATCTACTTCACATCCCATCCAGCTGACATCCAGCTCCCATCCAGCTTTCATCCAGCTCTTATCTAGCACATATTCAATTTCCGTCCAACTCCTATCCACAATTCCCGTTCTGTTCCTATTCACCAAGTATCCATCCAGCTCCCATCCAGCTACCTTCCAGTTCCCATTTTGCACCACCTCGATAAAATTTAACGCAGATGCTTTATAGGTAAAAAGGAAAAAGGGCTCGCAGATTTTTAATCTTATGAAATTTTTATTTTACGCCACCCTCTATTATATTATTACTCTTTCATATAGAAATTTGCCTCTAAAGTAATTATATAATAAATGAATAGTCACTACTCATCGGAACATTAAAAAAGAAAAATATTTTTTCGAAATTTATATCGTGTCTAGAATTAATTGGTATAATACATATTACTGCAATATGACCCTAGGCCTTGAACCTTTTGCTAATGAATGTTTTCTTAATCAGCTGCTGTCAGTTATGACCATGAACTCTAAGCCCTACATCTATTCTCTGTGCTCCACAGTAATTAAGAATCTGAAGATATTATCATGTCTTTCTCTGTATTCATTGTAAGTAAACAGTAATATTTCTATTGATTTTTAATCTTTGTTCTGAAAGAGTATGGTGACTCGATAACGGTAAACTCAGAAAAATAGATTCTTTGATTCAAAGAAAATTTGTTAGAATCAAAGAAAAATATTCAGCGGCTTTTGATTAAAAAAAAGTTTCTTTAAATAAAAAAAATTTTTTTTGGTTCAAAGAAATAGCTTTTTGTATCAACTAAAGTTTTTCTTTATTTAAAGATGATTTTCTTCATTTTTAAATTATTTGTGGTTCAATAAAAACAATTGTGTTAAATAAATAAGGTCTGACCTTATGTTTCCCTTTAATAAATTGGATAAAAATCTTCAAAAACATTAACTAAAAAAAAGTTAACTTGTCTGGTAGATAATTATACATTAAAGAAACCTTTTTTCATACAATAGTCTTCAATGAGCTAATAGTACTGATTTTCGGAAATATAATTCTCTCAATACTTTTTTCATAATTCTGTTCTGCCGTGCAAAAAAAACCGTTAACAACATTTTTCATGAATTTTGAGATATTGATATATTTACGATCGTACTTCTTTTGATAACAATCATTATAGCGACTTTACTTTTGTAAATAAGTAACGAGTTGATACATAAATACTTACATTTTTTTAGTAAAAGTTACAAAAAAATCCTTGCTTTTTTAGTAAATATCAAAATACAATTTCATAAATATTTTTCACGAAAATCAATTTCATTGCTTTTGCAACTATTTTTTTATTTTTACTATTAAAATCATGGACCAATCTAGGAACACTTGAATTTCTCTCGAGCCTGAAATTCAGAATTTTCGAAAAGCTGCAGCAAAATTTTTTCAAAGAAATAAAAATTAATTTCAGACTTAAATATTCATTTTTTTTCGTTAAAATTAATTTTTTATGCTAGAAATTTAACTATTCCAGTCTGGTTGATACTCCAACTATTAATGGTTGAGAAATAATCATTTTTGATGACAAATTTTTTTATTTGCTTAGAAATTTAATTATTTTGATCAAAATTAAACAATATTACTGGAAAATCCTATTATTCCATTAAAAATTAAACTGTTTTGAAAAAAATCCGCCTTTTTGGCTTCAAATTTTCAGAAATTGGTAAATTTTTTTATCTCTTGACTTTTAGCTGTTTTTTATTTTAAATAATAGTAATTTTTTGGTTGAAATATCAATAATTACATTTTTGGTTAAAAATGCATTTTTTTTATTCAAATTTAATTTTTTCAACAGAAAATTTGACTATTCTATTTTTGATTCAAAATTTATATTTTCAGCTGAAAATTAATGCATTTTGTTGAAAATTCGTCTTTTCTGACTGAGTTTAACTGTTTTTGATTCCGTTGAAAACATGACTATTTTGCTGCAAAATTTTCTTTGGTTAAACATAAATTTGTTTACCTAAAATTTAATTATGACATTTTTATAAAATAAATCTTTTTTATTTGTTAATCAAACTATTTGGTTGAAAAATAATGCTTTTCAGATAAAGATTCAAATATTTTCTTGAACATTTATATTTTTCAATTGAGCTTAGCTGCTTTTGGTTTAAAATTAAAATTAAAATCTTTTTGGTTGGAATACCAACAATTATATTTTTTATTAAAAATTTATCTCTTCTGGTGGAACCTTAATTTTTTACTAGAGATCTAATTATTACATTTTTAGTAAATCATCTTTTTCAATTAAAAATTCAACTACATATTTAAAACTTCAACTAATTAGTTGAGAATTGAACTAATTTGCTAAAAATGCATTTTTCGGTTGAAGATTCATCACTTCAGACGACAATTACAAATTTTTTTTTTATTCAAAATTTATTTTTTAATTAAAAATTTATCAATTTCAGTTGAAGATTCACAATTTTAGATGAAAATTTATTTATTTGCCAAAAATTTTAACTACGTATTCAAGATTTATTTTTTAAAATTATTTTAAAAAATTAAAAATGCAACTATTGCCCTTTTTATTAAAATTCATCTTTCTTTGTTGAAAATGTAATACTTCGTTTAAAAATTAATCAGCTTTGTAGAAAATTCACCAATTTTGTCAAAAATTCGTCTTTTTGGGTTAAACGTGCAATTAATTACTTAAGTAAGAAATTCAACTCTTTGGTTGACAATGAACTATTTTGGTTGCAAATTTACGTATTTTTTGGAAAATTTGTCTTTCTGTAGAAAATTAATCTTTTGGGTTGAAAATTGTTGAAAATTTGTCTTTTTCGGTGAAAAATTAATCTTCTTTGTAGCAAATAAAACATTTTTATAAAAAATTCATTATTTTAGTTGAAAATTCGACTTTTAACAAAAATTAAATTATTTTTTTTTTTGAAAATTGAAGTATTTTCATAGTAACTTACATTATTGTTGGAAAGCCGTCTTTTTTGTTAAAATGTTAATCTTCGTCCTCCAAAATTCAACTATTTGGTAAAAATTTATCTACTTCGAAAAAAATTTAGCAATTTTTTTTTTTAAATTGTTCTTTTGATATAAAATTGAGCTTTTAACAAAATTCGTCTTTTTGGGTAGAAAAGGGAACTATTTTGATAGAAAACTACACAATTGTTGAAAATTTGTCTTTCACAGTAAAACGTTAATCTTTGTCGTTGAAAATTCAACTATTCGGTGCAAAATTATTCTACTTTGTAGAAAATTCAATATTTTTATTGAAAAATTATTATCTTGGTGGAAAATAGAAAAAAAATTGTGTTGAAATATTAAATATTTTGCTCAAAAATCAATCCACTTTGATAGAAATTTAACTTTTTTTTAAACTCGTCTTTTTGTTCAAAATTAAACTTTTTCAAAATGCTCATCTTTTTGGGTTAAAAATTCAACTATTTTAATAGAAAATTGAAAATTCATTTTTGTCGGTAAAAAATGAAGCTTCTCGATTAAGAATTCATGTTTTTTTTTAAATTGAATTATTTTATTAAAAATCAATCTAGTTTTTAAAAAATCAAACAATTTTGTGAAAAATTAATGTTTTGGTTCAAATTTAACTGTTTTGTTAAAAATTCGTCTTTTTGTGTTGAAAGTGCAATTTCTTTAGTAGATAATTCAACTGTTTGACTAAAAAATAACTTTTTTGAAAATTTATGTATTTTGTTAAAATTTTTTTTTCGATAGAAAATCAATATTCTTTGTTGAGAATTCAACTATTGTGTTGAAAATTTATGTCTTTTGTTAAAAAATTCATTTTTTTTCGGTAAAAAATTAATCTTCTCGGTTGAGAATTTATGGGTTTTTTTTATTCCGTTATTTTATTAAAAATAAGTCTATTTTGTAAAAAATTAAACAATTATGTAAAACAGTAATTTTTTGGTTCAAATCCAACTCTTTTGTTCAAAATTCGTCTTTTTATGTTAAAAATTTAACTTTTTTGGTAAAAATTCGTCTTTTTGGGTTAAATATCCAATTTCTTTAGTAGAAAATTTAACTATTCTATTAAAAAATAATTTTTTTTAAAATTTATGTATTTTGTTAAAAATTTGTTTTTTTAAAATGAAAATTAATATTCTTGGTTAAAAATTAAACTATTTGATTGAAAACTAACTTTTTCGTTGAAAATACATTTCATTTGTTAAAAATTTGCCTTTTTGTTTAGAAAATTAATATTCTTGGTTGAAAATTCAACTATTTTGTTGTGAATTTGTGTATTTTTTTGAAAATTAATATTTTTCGATAAAAAATTATGCTACCTGTTGATAATTCATGTTTTGCTGAAAACTTAATTATTTTATTAAAAATTAATGTAGTTTGTAGAAAATCAAACAATTTTGTAAAAAAGTAATGTTTTCTTTTAAATGCAACTGCTTAGTTCAAAATTTGTCGTTTTGGGTTAAAAATGCAATTTCTTTAGTGGAAAATTCAACTATTTGATTGAAAAATTATTTGTTTGTTGGAAATTGATGTATTTTGTTAAAAAAAATTTTTTTTGGTACAAAATTAATATTTTGTTCGAAAATTAAATTATCTGGTTAAAAAATTTATGTAGTTTTTTGAAAATTCATCTTTTTTGGTAAACATTAAGCTTCTCGTTTGATAATTTCTTTTTATTCAATTATTTTATTAAAAACTAATCTAGATTGTAGAAAATTAAACAATTTCGTAAAAAACTAATATTCTGATTAAATTTCAACTGCCTTGTTCACAATTCGTTTTTTTGGAATAAAAACGCAATTTTTTAGTATAAGGTTCGTCTATTTGATTAGAAAATAACTTTTTTGTTAAAAATTCATGAATTTTGTTAAGCATTTATATTTAACTTAAAAATTCAACTATTTGGTTGAAAAGGCAGTTTCTTAGTAAACAAATTTAACTGTTTGACTGAAAAATATCTTTTTTTTGAAAATTTGTTTTTTTTTTAAATTCTCCTTTATAAGTAGAAAGTTAAGCTTCTGGGGTAGAAATTCATGTTTTTTTCTAATTCGATCATTTTATTTAAAATTAATTTAGTTTTTTAAAAATTAAACAATTTTGTGAAAAACTAATTTTTTGATTGAAATGCAACTATTTTGTTCAAAATTCGTCTTTCTGGTCTGAAAACGCAATTTCTTTAGCAAAAAATTCAACTATTTGATTGAGAAATAATTTTTTTGTTATTAAAAATTCATGTATTTTTTTAAATTTTGTCTTTTTTGATCGGAGATTAATATTATTGGTTGAAAATGGAACTGGTGGATTAAAAAGTAACTTTTTTGTTGGAAATTCATGTAATTTGTTAAACATTTGTCTGCTTGAGTAGAAAATTAATATATTTGGTTGAAAATTCAACTATTTGGTTGAAAATTTGTGTATTTTCTTGAAAATTAATTCTTTTCGGTAAACAATAATGCTCCTTGGTTGATAATTTATGTTTTTCTAGAAACTTAATTATTTAATTTGAAATTAATTTAGTTTGTAGAAAATTAAACAATTTTGTTAAAAAGTAATGTCTTGGATCAAATTCAACTGCTTTATTCGAAATTCGTCTTTTTGTGTTAAAAATGAAATTTTTTAATTAGAAAATTCAACTATTTGATTAAAAAATAATTTTTTTGTTAAAAATTCATGTATTTTGTTAAAAATTACTCTTTTTTGATATAAAATTAATATTTTGTTCAAAAATTCAACTATTTAATTAAAAACTTATGTATATTCTTGAAAATTCATCATTTTTCAATAAAAAGTAAGCTTCTCGTATGATAATTCGTCTTTTAAAATTCCATTATATTATTAAAAATTAATTTAGCTTAAAGAAAATTAAACAATTTTGTGAAAAAGTCATTTTTTGATTTAAATCTATTTGCTTTGTTCAAAATCCGTCTTTTACGGTTGAAAATGCAATTTTTTAAAATGAAAATTCAAGAATTTCATTGACAAAATTGGTAAAAAAATTATGCTTTTTGGTTGATAACTTCACGTTTTTCTAAAAAGTTAATCATTTTATTCAAAATAATCTAGTTAGTATAAAATTAAAAAAATTTTGAAAGAAGTAATGTTTTAGTTAAATTTCAACTGCCTTGTTCAAAGTTCGTCTTTTTGGATTAAAAACGCAATTTCTTAGTATAAAATTCGTCTATTTGATTCGAAATAGACTTTTTTTGTTGAAAATGTATGTATTTTGTTGAAAATTTATATTTTGTTTAAAAATTCAACTACTTAGTTGAAAATTTAAGTATTTTTTTGAAAATCAATTTTTTTTGGTAAAAATTAAGCTTTTCGGTTGATAATTCATTTTTTTAATTTAATTATTTTCTCAAAAATTATTCTAGTTTGTAGAAAATTTAACAATTCTATGAAAAAGTCATTTTTTGGTTTAAATTTAACTGTTTTGTTGAAAATTTATCTTTTTTGGTTCAAAATGCAATTTCTTTAGTAGAAAATTCAACTATTTGATTGAAAAATAACTTTTTTGAAAATTTATGTATTTTGTTAAAAAATTTGTCTTTTTTTGGTAGAAAATTGATATTTTTGCATGAAAATTAACTATTTATTTTAAAATTGATGTGTTTTGTTGAAAATTCTTTTTTTTCGTAAAAAATTCAGCTTGTCGGTCAAGTATTCATTTTTTTCTAATTTAATTATTTTAATAATAATTATTCTTTTTTGTAGAAAATTAAGAAATTTTGTGAAAAAGTAATTTTTAATTCAAATGCAAATGCTTTGTTCATAATTCTTTTTTTTTGTTGTTAAAAATGCAATTTTTTTAGTAGAAAATTCAACTATTTGATTAAATAATAAGTTTTTTGTAAAAAATTAATGTATTTTGTTAAAAATTCTTGCATTTCATTAAAAATTTGTTTTTTTTTTTGTGGTAGAAAATTAATATTCTTAGTTGAAAATTATTTTTTTGAATAAGAAATAACTATTTTTTGAAAATTTATGTAATTTGTTAAAAACTCGTCTTTTTGGTAAAAAATAATTATTCTCGGTTGTAAATTCAACTATTTGGTTAAAAAATTTGTGTATTTTGTTGAAAATTCATATTTTTTCGTGAAAAATTAAGCTTCTCGGTTAATAATTTTTTTTTTCAATTCAATTGTTTTATCGAAAATTAATCTATTTTGTAGAAAATTGAACAATTATGTGATAAAGTAATGTTTTGGATCAAATTCAACTGCTTTATTCAAAATTCGTCGTTTTGTGCTGAAAATGAAATTTCTGCAGTAGGAAATTTAACTGTTTGATTGAAAAATAACTTTTTTTGTTGTTGAAAATTTATGTTTTTTGTTTAAAATTTGTCCTTTTTGGTAGAAAATATTTATTCTTGGTTGCAAATTCAACTATTTGGTTGAAAATGTATGTATTTTGTTGAAAATTCATCTTTTTCCGTAAAAAATTAAGTTTCATGGTTAATAATTAATATTTTTCTAAAAACTCAATTATTTTACATAAAATCATACTAGTTTGTCAAAAATTAAACAATTTTTAGTAAAAGTAATGTTTTTTTATTCAATTCAAACTGCTTTGTTCAAAATTTGTCTTTTTGTGTTAAAAATGAAATTTCTCTAGTAGAAAATTCAACTGTTTAGTAGAAAAATAACTTTTTTTGGGAATTTAGGTATTTTCTTAAAAATTTGTCCTTTTTGGTAGAAAATAATTATTCTTAGTTGAAAAATCAACTATTTGATTGAAAATTTATGTATTTTGTTGAAAATTCATCATTTTCGGTAAAAAATTAAGCTTCTTGGTTGATAATTCATATTTTTTTTGAAAACTTAATTATTTTATTAAAAATTATTCTAGTTTGTAAAAAATCAAACAATTTATCTTTTTTGTTAAAAATTCGTCTCTATCGGTGAAAAATTAATCTCCTTAGTAGAAAATTCAACTATTTGTAAAATTTATCTATTTTGTTGAAAATTCATTAATATTGTTAAAAAATAATATTTTTTTGGTTTCAAAAATGAGTCAAGTTTAGTTGGAGTAATACTCCACAATTTCATTTAAATCAAAGTAATCCTATGCAATCTGGAGTAATCTTAGATAATCCAGGGTAATCCATTGAAGAGAAGTCAGAGAAGTTGTGAATCGCCGCACAAAAGGGAGATTTGAATAGAGAGAGAAGGTGTAGACTGTGTGTAAGAAAGAGAGACAGATAAATGTTTGGATCCAGACCCTGCTCGACTGTACGTGCGGTTGTGTGGCCGTGCGTTCGCATGCCCGTGCGGCGTAGGTCGTGTGGTCATGCGGTCGTTCGTTTTTTTCAATTCACTCCCGTCTCAAAAGAAGTTTCACTTTTTTTCTATAAATGTCACAACAAAGCTTAACACCTGGAACCTTTCACCAAGTGAGGCATGTTCCTGGTTACTAGACTAGTCAAAGTGGTGTTACGTATTCTCCTTTGAATAGAACAAAAAGTCATGAATAGTTCTATTTCCATCACAAAACTGGTGGTCATTACCGATCCTTAAGAGAGTGGAACGGAACGAATAGAAATGTGTGGAGTCAAGTGGTGGGGTGTGTTGGTTACAAAGGGACCGTTTGTTACGGAATCAAGCAAATTATATCGAAGTAATGCTTACACACGTCGCAAGCGTCGTCAAACAGGAAAGGAGGCATTCTCCAGTAAAAAGTGGGAAAAATAATTTAAATAAAAAATTTAATTAAAAAATTAAATATATGGTGAAAAATAATTCTACTTTGTAGGAATTTCAACAATTTTCATAACTCATTCTATTGGTTGAAAATAAAACTTTTTTCTAAAATCCGTCTTTTTATTTTAAAAATTTAACTTTTTGATAGAAATTTCAACTATATTGTTGGAATTTATTTATATATTTTTTTGGTAATGAAATTTCGTCTTTTTTGATGAGAAATTAATCTTTGCCGCTGAAAGTTCAACTATTTGGTGTGAAATTAATTTTCTTTGTACGAAATTAAACATTTTTCTTGAAAATTGATTTTTTTGCATAAAATTGAAATTTAAAAAATTTCCTTTTGGTTTGAAAATTTAACAATTTTATCAAAACATTTTGAACTTTAGACGAAATTTAACAATTATATCAAAAATTCATTTTTTCAGTTGAAAATTAAAATTAAAAAAAAATTTTTTAATTTAAATTTGACAGTTTTAGAAGAAAATTATATTATTGAAAATTCATTTTTTCTTCTGATGAAAATTCGTCTTTTTTGGTAGAAAATGAAGCTTTGTCTTTACAAATTTTAATATTTAGTAAAAAATTAATGTACTTTGAAGGAGTTTTAACATTTTCAATAAAAATTCATTTTTTTGGTTAAAAATTTGAATTAAAAAAAATTTCTTTTGGGTTGAAAATTCAACAACTTTAGTAGAAAATTCAACTATTATTAAAAATTATTTTTTTCTTTAGTTAAAAATTAGTTTTTTTCCGTAGAAAATAAAGCTTTTTTGTTAAAAATTTGACTACTTAATAAGAAATTATTCTACTTTAAAGGAAATTCAAAATTTTTTATAACAATTCATTCTTCGCTTGAAAATTCAACTATTTCTTGAAAAACTAATTTACTTTTAACGAAATTTAACAATTTACTTTGAAAAAAGTAAACAATTTTATTTAAAATTTATTTTCAAATAAATATTTTTTTGGTTCGGAAATGAAACAATTTTAGTACAAAATTTAACTATATTATTGAAAACTCGTATTTTTCGGTAGAAAATAAAGCTTTGTCGTTGAAAATTTGACTATTAAGTAAAACATTAATCTAATTTAAAGAAGATTCAATAATTTTGATAAAAAATTTTTTTTTTGGTATAATATTTAACTGTTTGTTTAAAAACTAATATACTTTGAAAAAAATTAAACAATTATGTTGAAAATTCAATCTTTTGTTTGAATATTAGAATTTAAAAAAAAAAATTATTTCGGGTTGAAAATTCAACAACTTTAATAGAAAATTTATTTTTGTCATTGAAAATTTGTTTTTTTTTTCAAATAAAAAATTAATCTGTTTCGGTAGAAAATAAAGCTTTGTTGTTAAAAATTTGACTATTAAGTACAAAATAATTCAACTTTAAAGCAAATTTAATATTTTTAATAAAAATTAATTCTTTGTTTGAAAATTTAACTATTTGTTTAATAACTAATGTGCTTTGAACAAAATTGAACAATTATGTTGAAAATTCAATCTTTTGTTTGAATATCAGAATTTAAAACATAAATTATTTTTGGTTGAAAATTAAAAAAATTTAGTAGGAAATTTATCTATATCATTAAAAATTCGTTTTTTTTTTTAAATTAAAAATTCATCTTTTTGGTGGAAATAAAGCAATGTCGTTGAAAATTTGACTATTTAGTAAACAATAATTCTACTTTAAAGGAAATTTAACATTTTTGATAAAAATTCATTTTTTGGTTTAAAATTTTTGTTTAAATATTAGAATTAAAAAAAAACTTTTTGGGTTAAAAATTTAACAACTTTAGTAGAAAATTTATCTATATCATTGAAAATTCGTTTTTTTTTTTAAATTAAAAATTTATCTTTTTCGGTGGAAAATAAAGCTTTGTCGTTAAGAATTTAACTATTTAGTAAAAAATAATTCTACTTTAAAGGAAATTTAACATTTTTAACAAAAGTTCATTCTTTGGTTAAAAATTCAACTATTTCTCTAAAAACTAATGTACTTCAAACGAAATTCGACAATCATGTTAAGAATTCAATCTTTTATTAGAGAATTAGAATTTAAAAAAATAATTTTGGGTTGAAAGTTCAACAATTTAAATAGGAAATTGAAACATATTACTGAAAATTCGTTTTTTTTAGTTGAAAATTGATCTTTTTTGGTAAAAAACAAAGCTTTGTCGTTAGAAATTTGACTATTTAGTAAAAAATTAATCTACTTTAAAAGAGATTCAATATTTTTGATAAAAATTAATTCTTTGGTTGAAAATTTAAATAATTATTTAAACACTAATCTCTTTTGAACAAAATTTAACAATATTATTAAAAATTTATTCTTTTAGTTGAAAATAAGTATTTAAAAAAATCATTTGTTTTGAAAATTCATGTATTTTATTGAAAATTTCTCTCTTTGGGTTGAAAATTCCCTTTTTTTTATTAAAAATATGTCGTTTTGGTCGAAAATTAATCTTTGTCATCAAAAATTTAACTATTCAGTAAAAAATTAATCTACTTTTAAGGATTCTTAACTTTTTAAATAAAAATTCATTCTTTTCGTTGAAAATTCGAATTAAAAAAAATTATTGTGGGTTGAAAATTAAACAACTTTAGTAGAAAATTAAACTATTATTGAAAATTCGTCTTTTTGGTAGAAAATAAAGCTTTCTTGTTAAAAATTTAACTATTTAGTGGAAAATTAACCTACTCTAAAGAAGACTCAATATGTTTTTTTAATTCATTTTTTTGGTTGAAAATTTAGGTATTTCTTTAAAAACTAATATACTTTGAACAGAATTTAACAATTCTGTTGAAAATTTATTCTTCTGAACGAAAATTCGAATTAAGGAAAATTTCTTTTGGATTAAAAATTTGCCTACTTTTTATAGAAAATTAAATTATATTGTTAAAAATTCGTCTTTTTCAGCAAGAAACTAATCTTTGTAGCTGAAAAAATTAATGTAATTTGCACTATTTATTGAAAAATTAATCTACTCTGTAGGAAATTTTACAATTTTGATGAAAATTTATTCTCTTGTTTGGGAATTCAATTTTTCAAGGAAAATGTGTCTTTTTTGGGTAGAAAATTATACTTTGTTTTTCAAAATTTAACTATTTATTGCAAGAAAATTAATCTATTTTTTAAGAAATTATAGATTTTTGTTCAAAATTTCTTTTACTTGGTTAAAAATTAGAATTGAAAAAAAATTCCTTTTAGATTGAAAATTGGACTATTTTTTTAGAAAATTGAACTACATTGTTAAAAATTCTTTTTTTTTTTGGTAGAAAATGAATCCTTGTCGTTAAAAATTTTACTCTTTGCAAAAAATGAATCTACTTGAAACAAAATTTAGCCATTTTAAAAAAAACTTATTTTTTTCGTTGAAAATTCAACTACTTTGATAAAAATTAAAAATATATTTTTTGAAATTCGTCCTTTTCAGCACAAAAATTATTCTCTTGTGTTGAGAATTAATCTACTTTTAACGAAATTTAACAATTTTGTAAAGAAATGATTCTTTTCGTTGAAAATTCAAATTTTTTCTCTAAGTTCGTCTTTGCTGGTTGAAAATTTAACTATTTTGATAAAAAGTTTTAAAATATATAGTTTAAAATTCGTCCGTTTCAGCGCAAAAATTATTCTTTTTGGCGTTAAGAATTCAACTATTCAGTGCAAAATTAATCTACTTTGTTGGAAATTCAACATTTTTGTTAAAAACTCATTCTTTTAGTTGAAAATTAAAATAAAAAAAAAAAATTTGGTTAAAAATTCGACTTACTTTATGGAAAATTAAACTATATTGTTGAAAATTCGTCTTTTTCGGTAGAAAATTAATCTTTGTTGTTCGAAATTTCACTATTTGTAAAAAATTAATATAGTTTGAACGAAATTAACATTGTTTTAAAAATAATTTGTTTTTATTTAGATTTAACTTTTTCCTGTAAATCCGTCCTTCTGGGTTGAAAATTCCACTATTTTTATTTTGGTAAAAAATTTAAATATTTTGTTAAAAATTCGTATTTTTCTGTTCTAAAAATTAATCTTTGACGTTGAAAATTCCACTGCTCAGCACAAAATTATCCGGCTTTGTTGTAAATTCAACATTTTTGTTAAAAATCCATTCTTTCGTTTGAAAATATAATTTAAAAAAATTTTTTTTTGGTTTAAGAATTTAACAATTTTACTAAAAATTTAAGCTATGTTGTGTAAAATTCGTTTTTTCTTTAGTTGAAAGATAATCTTTTTCAGTAGAAAAGAAATCTTTATCGTTGTAAATTTGACTATTTAGTAAAAAATAATTCTACTTCAAAGGAGATTTGACTTTTTTGCAAAAAATTCATTTTTTTTGGCTGAGAATTCAACTAGTTGTTTAAAAACTAATCTACTTCAAATGAAATTCAACAATTTTCTTTAAAATTTAGGCTTTCGGTTGAAAATTCGAATTAAACAAAAAATTTCTCTCGGTTTGACAATTCAACCATTCCACAAGAAAATTAAGCTATATTAATCAAAATTTGTTTTTTCTTTTAGTTAAAAATTCATCTTTTTCGGTAGAAAATTAAAATTTGTCGTTGAAAATTTGAATATTTAGTATAAAAAAAAGGAATCATTTTTTTGGTCGAAAATAAGAATTAAAGAAAAAAAATTTTTGTTGAAAATTCAACACTCGTGTTAAAAATTCATACCTTCGGTGAAAAATTAGAAACAAAAAAAATTCTTTCGGTTTGAAAATTCAACAATTTACAATAAAATTAAGCTATATTAATAAAAATTAGTTTTTTATTTTAGTTCAAAATTCATCTTTTTTGGTAGAAAATAAAGATTTTTTGTTGAGAATATTTAGTATAAAAAAAGAAATCATTTTTTTTGGTCGAAAATAAGAATTAAAAAAATTTTTTTTTTCAATTCAACATTCTTGTTAAAAATTCATCCTCTTGGTGAAAAATAAGAAATATGACAAAAATTTTTGGTTTGAAAATTCAACAATTTTACAAGAAAATTGAGCTATATTAATGAAAAATTCGTTTTTTCTTTTAGTTGCAAATTCATCTTTTTCGGTAGAAAATAAAGATTTATCGTTGAGAATATTTAGTATAAAAAAAAAGAAATAATTTTTTTGGTCGAAAATTAGAATTGAAAGAGAAATTGTTTTGAAAATTCGACTATTTTAATAGAAAATTGAACAATATTTTTGAAGATTAGTCTTTTTCAGCAGAAAACTAATCTTTATCGTTCAAAAAATTAATTTCTTTTCAAGGAAATTTATCATTTTTCTCAAAAATTCATTATTTGGTTGGAAAATTCAACAATTAAACTATTTTTTATAAAAATAATCTACATCGTAAAAAATTCAACATTTTTGTTAAAAATTCATCTTTTCGTTTAAAAATTAGAAATTAAAAAAAAATTCTTTTGGGCTGAAAATCCAGCTATTGTAGTAGAAAATTGAACAGTATTTTTAAAAATTCGTCCTTTTTAGTAGAAAATTAATCTTTATCGTCGGAAATTCCATTATTTATTGAAAAATTAACCAAATTTGTATAAAATTTAACAATTAAGTTAAAAATTCGTCTTTTTCAATACAAAAGTAATCTTTGTTGTTTAAAAATTTCTTTATTTGTAAAAGATTAATGAACTTGAAACAAAATTCAACAATTTTATTAAAAAGTCATTCTTTTAGTTAAAAATTCAACTTTTTTTCAATTTGTCTTTTTAGGTTAAAAAAAATGATTAATCTAGTTTATAAAAATAAAACAATTTTGTGAAAAAGTAATTTTTAGTTCAAATGCAAGCTGCTTTGTTCAAAATTCGACTTTTTGTGTTAAAAATTCAATTTCTTTAGTAAAAAAATCAACTTTTTGATTGAAAAATAACTTTTTTTTTGAAGATTTATGTGTTTTTTTTAAATTTCTCTCCTTTGGTAAAAAATTAATATTCTTGGTTGAAAATTCAACTATTTGATTAAAAAATAACTTTTTTGTTGAAAATTCATGTAATTTGTTAAAAATTTGTCTTTTTTGGTAGGAAAAAGTTATTCTGGGTTAATGTTTCAACTATTTGGTTTAAAATTTACGTATTTTGTTAAAAATTCATATTTTTCGGTAAAAAATTATGGTTCTTGTTGATAATTTATGTTTTTTTTTTTAAACTCAATTATTTCATAAGAAATTAATTTAGTTTGTAGAAAATGAAACAATTTTTGGAAAAAGTAATGTTTTCAAATCAATTTGTCTTTTTTGGTTGAAAATTAATATTCTTGGTTGAAAATTAATCTATATGATTGAAGAATAACTTTTTTGTTAAAAATTTATTGAATTTGTTAAAAAAATTTCTTTTTGTGTAAAAAATGTTCTTGTTTAAATATTCAACTATTTAGTTAAAAATTGGTGTATTTTCTTGAGAATTAATTCTTTTTCGGTGAAAAATAATGTTTTTTTGTTGATAATTAATTTTTTTTTAAACTTCTTTATGTTATTGAAAATTAATCTAGTTCGTAGAAAATAAAACAATTTTGTGAAAAAGTAATTTTTTGGTTAAAATTCAACTGTTTTGTTCAAAATTCCTCTTCTTGGGTTCAAAATGCTTTTTTTCAGTAAAAAATTCAACTTTTTGATTAAAAATAATTTTTTCTTAAGCTTATGTATTTTGTTAAAAATTGATGCATTTTGTTCAAAATTCGCCTTTTTGGCCAAAAATTAAACTTCTGGATTGTAAATTCATCTTTTTTCTTGAAAATGTAATTATTTAATTAAAAATTAATCTAGTTTTGAGAAAGTGAAACGATTGTGAAAAAGTAATTTTCTTTGTTAAAATATAACTGCTTTGTTCAAAATTCGTATAATTAGGTTAAAAACCCAATTTCTTTAGTAGAAAATTCAACTATTTGATTGAAAAATAATTTTTTCCTTAAAAGTTTATGTATTTTGTTGACAATTTGTCTTTTTTGTAGGGAATTAATATTCTTGGTTAAAAATAGAGCTAGTTGATTAAAAAAAAATTTTTTGTTGCAAATTTATTCAATTTGTTAAAAATTTGCCTTTTTGTGTAGAAAATCAATATTCTTAGTAGAAATTCAACTATTTGATTGAGAAATAACTTTTTTGTTGGAAATTCATGTAATTTGTTAAAAATTCGTCTTTTTGGTAGAAAAGAATTATTCTTGGTTAAAAGTTCAACTTTTTGGTTTAAAATTTACGTATTTAGTTGAAAATTAATCTTTTTCAAAAAAAATTAAGCTTCTTGGTTGAGAATTTTTTCAAAAATATAATTATTTTAATAATGATTAATCTACTTTGTAGAAAATTAAACAATTTTGTGAAAAAGTAATTTTTGGTTCAAATTTGTTTTGTTCAAAATTTGTCTTTTTGGGTTTAAAATGCAATTTCTTTAGTAGAAAATTCAACTATTTGATTAAAAAATAATTTTTTGTTGTTGAAAATTGATCCATTTTGTTAAAAATTTATCTTTTTTAGTATACAATTAATACTCTTGGCTGATAATTCAACTATTTGGTTGAAAATGTACGTATTTTGTTGAAAAGTCGTCCTTTATCGTAGAAAATTAATATTTATCGTTGGAAATCCCATTATTCAATGCAAAATTATTCTTATTTGTAGTGAACTCAATATTTATTTAAAAAATTCATTTTTCTGGTTGAAAATTAGAATTTGAAACAAATTTTTTTCTGAGCTGAAAATTCGACTTTTAAAAAAAAAATTTGAACTGAATTTTTAAAAATTCGTCTTTTTCGGTGGAAAAGTAATCTTTGTCGTTGAAATTTCTCCATTTGTGAAAAATTAATAAACTTAAAATAAAATTTTACAATTTTATTAAAAACTCATTCTTTCGGTTGAAATTTGACTTTTTTCAAATTTGTCTTGTTAGGTTGAAAATTTAACTATTTTTGTAGAAGATTGACCAATTTTGTTAAAATTTATTATTTTGGTTAAGAATTCAACTTTTTCTTGAAAATTCGTCTTTTTGGGTAGAAAATTAATCCTTGGCCTTAAAAAATCTACTACTAAGTGCAAAATTAATCTACTTTGTTAAAAATTTAACATTTTTGGTAAAAATTGATTCTTTTGATTGAAAATGAGAATTTTTTTGTATTTTCTTTGCTTTTATGAAAATTTAACTGTTTTGGTGAAAGAAGAGGTATGTGTGTGAAGGAAGACGTGGTGGATCACTGATGCTTCTCCTCCCACACATTATGTTTGTGTCGCAATCTCTATGCTCTATTAGCCGCTGTCGCAACTCTTTCGCAT
>JAUELO010128184.1:0-17288 GCA_032357855.1 Amphibolips quercusostensackenii | reverse complement strand
TAATATTACAATCATAACTAATTTCTTATTTTTATTTTTATTACAATAATTATTACAATTGCGTAGTATTGCGAACTCCTATGCTAGAAAATTTACTCGTCCTTTCAATCTCTTAATTAAACCTGCGAGGTCTTGATTCACACTTAGCGACATGTTTCTCCCCAGCAAACCGTAGTTCAATGTAATGAAGTTTTTGATACGATGCAGTCGCGTGCATTTACACATTGTCTATTGATAAAATTTAGGTTATAGTAAATTGATAAGATTATGCCATAGTGCCGATTAGAGTAAAATGTTGAATGATTGTTGTTAAAAATCGTGAAGATTACTGGTATCAATAATTAATTGATTAGTATAAAGAGGTTTCTTAGTTACGAATATATTAACGTTTAATATATGTGTCGACAGTCTTTTTCAAGAGGTTGGATGAGCCTTTAACCTACAAAATCAGGTGTAAGCAAAGTTGATAAGGTGGAATTGAATACATGAAATTTAAAAAAATAGGATAAGCAGAATTTTGTAATAAATAATGTGAAAAAGTAAAACTGGTTCCAGAATGCGCATCTGTTATAAATGTCATCCTACGGGCAAATCTGACACTAGAGTAAGGAAATCTAGATCCTAATCGTGACATATGATAGCACATTGTTAACCAAGTAGGAAAACTAGGAGATTCCCAACAAACATAATGTTGCCTCAAACCTCGTCATGCATTCAATATTTTATCATACCGGTAATGGAAATTATACTTTAAATGCGTAAAGGCGCTAGTGTAGCGTGCTAGTGAACGAAAAAACACTGTCAGGTAAAATATCTATTGATTGGTTCTATCAGTGCTTCAAGATACGATTCATCCAGATCGTGGTACGAGATCCGCATCTGGATAAAAGTACACTGCCTCATTACAATGCCCTGATTTTAAAAATGTCTTGCTTGAATCACGTTACTATTTTTGCCGTTTTTAGTGATTTTTAAACTTTTGTTATCAAGCTCGAAAATTTTGTTAAAAAAATAAATTAAGTAAATATGGTTTTTTAACTTGAAAGGATAAATATTTTTTAATACAAAGATAATTAAAAAACAACTATACTACAAATCATTTCAATTATTTTAAAATCTTCTTACATTTTCTTTTCGCATTCATTTCTCAAGATAACAACTCATTTGAATATTTTCCAGGAATCTTCAGAAATTTTTTTATATGAAGAAGAGGTATTAAGAAGTTTGAAAAAATTTTTTTTTCAGATATCAAACATATTTCAAAATTCTCCCAAAGCAAATTTTCGATTTGATCAAAATCTAAATAGTAAGATCATTTTCATAATTAGAAAAAAAAGAGACTTACAAGATATGTTACGAAGTTTTATTATATTTATTTACAATGATAAACAATATATTTTATCAAAATTTAGATTCAGGTTGAGATCGCGATTAATAATAAAAAATAATTACATAAAAAATTTAAGATATTAAAAATATTTGCAAAGTTGAAAGAAAACATTTGAATAAATTTGTTCCAAACACAACAGACCTAATATTTTAATTTTTATGAAAGAAGGAAAACTAATTTTTAACAAAATAGTTTAATTATTATCCAAAGAGATGATCTTAAACTAAAAAAATGAATTGTTGTCAAAAGAGTATAATTTTTGAATAAGAAAGACTTTTTATTTGAGAAAGAGAAAAAACAACTAAACTAATGACAAAAAAAATCATTCGAACTTTAAGAATATTTATTGCTCTACTAAAAATTCTTTTATTTTTGACAAATTTATTACAAAATGTATATTTTTTGAGAGTCCGAGAAACAAATTCAGAAGCTTTCAGAAACTTAAAAAGGTTTCAAAATAATAAAACATTTTTTGTAAGACTCCTGAAAAAAACTTAAAACGATTTTTTATGATAAAAAAAAGATTTTAAGATTTTAATTTTAGTAGAAATTAGGCTTTTTTTAAAAGATGTTTAGAAGATTCAGAAGTTTAAAAAAAATTTGATAAAATGAAGAGTGTTGAACGTTTTTAAATAAAATTTGGAAATTCTCTAAGTATTTAAATAAGTTATAAAATAATAAAAAATTTCAAAAGATTTTTAAAATTGTCAAAAAAAAAATCGGAAAGATTTTGAGACAAACCTCGAAATTTTAGAAGTTTTAATTGAAACCAATTTTGATACTTGAATCTATTGAATTTACAAATAATAATGTGCAATTTAATAATTAATCATTTTCAATGACTAACTTTTGTGATCCTAATTCAAAAATACTTTAAATTTTACATGAAATCTGGAAATGCTTAGTTCTTAACAATTCAAGTTTGTAATTAATAATTGTGATTATTTACTTTTTTAGAATTATTATTCTATCCATTTAGAAATTCCTAAAAAATTTAAAAATATTTAAAACCTTTGATTTGTTTAAAAATATTTTTAAAAATTTGTAATTTGTCAATTAATTATGAACCTTGTTAAAGCTACTTAAACCTCCTAAATATTTTCATAATGATTAAAACTTTATTTACAATTGTTTGACAATTTCGCATGATTTTCTAAATCTTCTAAATATTTTTTTAATTATAATATTTTTTAAAATAAGAAGTTATTTAAAATTTGTTTAGGAAAATTAAAAAATTTTTTTATTCTTTTAAAAACTTTCATGTATGGTATACGGATATCAGTAGAGTCAATATTTGTTTCATGTAGTCATGAATACTTTATCTTCATAGAAATATTTAAGACCTTGAAGAATTTGATTTTTTGCGATCAATAAGGAATCGCTTACTCAAAAGAAAGGGTAATTCGAACGCTGGATTTGAAATTTTCAACGATGCATAACATTTTCTTTCAAAATAATATATTTTTCGTGATTTAAAAATTTGGGGATTCAATATTTTTTTCGCAATTTTTAAACGTTTTAAAGACATCAAATAATTTTTTATAAAACTAAAATAATAACATGTTTTTCAGGTTTAAGCTTGAAAAAATGTAAGCTTTGACGTATTCAACTTTTTCCCAAAACGTGTGCATTTTACTCAATCCAAAAAATATGTTTTTTTCACATTTACAAAAAATTTTAAATTAGGCAAAAGATTTTTTTCTCAATTACTATTTTTTTGTTATTCGTCACTGCCTTCTTCTATAACAAGAAATTATTTTTTCATTAAAAAAATATTATTTTTTAAAACAAGAAAAATGTTGTTTTATTAAAGAAAGATATTATTGCACGCGTTCAGTATTACATTTCTTGGCTTTAAGTAATCTTTTTTTTTAGTGAACAAAACAAGATAAATTTTAAACTAAAAATGAAAAATTTAAAAGACATTGTTTTGATTAATAATTTTTTTGTTCAATTTTCTCATTTTTAGATGAAAATTCATTTATTTAATGAAAAGTTTAGCAATTTTTTTGAAAACTGATCTATTTTTATTAAAAATTTTACTGCGCGGGTAAAAGTTGAAATACTTTGTTGGTTTCTTTTTTGGTAAAAACTTCTCTCTTTAGGTTAAAAATTTTATTATTTTGTTGTGAATTCATTTATTACAAAAGAGATTAATTTTTAGCCAAAATGAAAAATCTTCAATAAAAAAAAGAATCCATTAGCAAATTGCTTTATATACTAATACATATTTCAGCCAAAAAATATTGTAATGTTAAATCAAAAGCTGTTGAATTTGATATTCAGTTCAAAGGAAGTTTATTTTTTAATCAAACAACTGCATTTTTATCCAAAAAAGTTTTAAACCTTACGAAAATAGATGAAGTTTTAAACCAAGGAGACGAATTTTCAAAAAAATATTTAAATTTCTAACAAGGAATGAATTTGTAAGAAAACTCTTGAATTTTTCAACAAATAATACAATTTTTAATTGAATAATATAATTGACTGGAAAAAGCAATTGCAAAAATGAAAAATATAAATACGAAGGCAAATAAATTACTAATAAGAATATTATGTCAGCGTGGACGTAAAACTTTGTGTAAAAAATTCCCTAATTTTTCCTTGACCAATTATTTACTTGCCATGACCATTAATTAACATCACTTTCTCTATTTTCTGCCAATCTTTACTTCTTACTTGCATACCACCTTCATACCTAATTTTATATCTCTCTTCTTTCCATTTCGAACGGCCCATGTTACCCCCCTCTCTTTATCTATAACTTCCCGTGCACACGCTTGTTCGGCTCTGCTTCCCATTCCCGTTCTTGTTTTCTCCTAAAAATTCTAGGCTCTTTTTAACTGCTTGACACTTATTTTCTTTCGTCCTATTTCTCCTCCCACCATATAACCTGGATAGCCTAAATTTACTTTCATGACCCATCTTAAAAATCTTTGATGCACACTTTCCACTTTCTTATGCTCTTTCCATCCCTAAATTTCTACTCCATAGCTTAAGACTGACCACACTAGGGCATCAAAAATTCAAACTCCTATTTTTTAATTGTTCTGAAACCCTCTTTTACATATGCCCCATAGTTGTCCCATCACTTCACATGCGCATTCTAATCTTTTTCTCACCTTCAGTTCGCTTCCTCCTTTCGTTCCAAACCAAAATATACGGTCGCGAATCTCCTAAAAAAATTCTATTACCACGCTATTAATTTTTCATTCATATTTTACTTTATGATCTTTATTTCTAGAACACATTAGCTTATTCTGATTTACGTTCACTGTTAAACCCTTTACTCTAACATACTCCTTGCACACTCTCATCATCAGATTCTTTTATCTTTCATCGATCGCTACTAGCACTACGTCATCTTTAATAGAAGTGGACTCAACAGAAATCCTTGCCTGAGCCCTTCTTTGGTTTAGAACTTCTCTCATTTCCTTTCTCCTATTTTCACCCTAATTTCAGTTTCCACAAAAATCTCTTTTATCCTTTCTTTTAAACCTTTGTCTACTCCTTTTTCTTTCATGGCCTTCCGTAACACCTTCTTGTTAGCTAAGTCAAATGATCTTTTAAAATCTACAAACCGTTCAACTTATTTTTCTCTTTTACGCCCTAGGTTCCTATTGATTTGATAATTGAGCACGTAGATGTTGTCTGTAGTCCCGGTTTCTTCCCTAAACCCGTTTGGTTGTGTGGCATACTTCCCTCTTTTTCCACCTGTCTTTTAAAGCTCTATCTAAGTAATTACGAAGAAATTTTGTATATTATCGACTTGAGTGCGATAGCTCTATACTCCACCCTGTATTCCATTTCTCCGGGTACCTTTCTCCTCTTCAGAACTTGCTACAATTCCTTCACATTTCTTTCTTCATTTCTAATCCTGCGTATTTCCGTGATTTATTTCCTAAGCTATCCTCCCCTGTAATCCTGTTTCTTTTCAGCCTTGCAATCGCCTTATTCACCTCTTTCTTACTAACCTCGTTTTCGCTGTGTTTGTTCACCGCTTCCGCTCTTATACTTTTTTCCTTTACTCTATTTTTCATACCCCCTAACAGATAGTTGAAATACTCCGTCTACTCTTTTATCTTGATTTCCTCATTTATGCCCTGCCTTCCTTCTCTTCGCCTGTTTATCCATTCACATTCCCTTCCTTGTTTTACCGCTTTGTCTACACCTTGCATGTACCTTTCTTTCTCCTTCTGTCCTTTTTCCCATATCATTCTTCCGTATTTACTCTTACTCCTGTTGAGTTCCCCTTCTTCTATTTCCCCTTTCTATCAGATTCTTACATTTACCTTCATCTCGTCCTTGCTTTTCTTGCATTTATCTTTTCACCATTCTCTCCTAACGTCCTTTTCTTCTTCTCTCAGTCTCATTTCATCTAATGCCTTATAAATCACTTTTTTAGGGTTTTCTAGTAGTATGTCTACTCCTCCCTCTTCTATAATCCCTGTATCCTCGTTTTCTATTTTTTCTCTGAATTCTCTTAACTTTTTCTCCAACCAACTGCACATCTTCAATTTCCTTTCGCCCTTTTTTCTTTCTTCCCGCTAAACCGCTTTAGACCTCCACATTTGAATGTCGTAATCACCAGAATGTGCTCTGAGTCTGTGTCAATTGCCACTTTCATCCTAACTGTCAGCTTTCTAATAGTTTTTTCTGCCAGAAAGTCTACTTAAGTGTCCCCTATATCGCGTACGAAAATTCTGCTCCTTTCTCTCCACTAGTGTTGCCATAACAAATAAGCCATTCCACCTCTCCCAACAAGCCCAATAGTCTTTAACCCTCCTTTAAATATAACCTTTCACACATATGCCTTTAGTTACAATTTTTCTCCGACCCTCTTATCCTTTTCATCTGCCCAAATTACACTTATTGTTATTACGTCCTATTTTGTCAGTTCCCCCTGGATATTTTTTTTTCAATCCTGGGACATACCAGGACGCCACTTTCACATTAATATCTTCCCTTTTCGCTGCTCCCGTCCTTGTCTTCAGCCCTTTTTTTTGTAACGCCTGACGCATTTTCTTCATTTCTATTTCCCTGCTCTTTGTCCTTCTCCCTTCTTTGCCTTATTTGCCAAGTTCTCAATTCTTCTATTTCTTCGTCTAAAATCCTCATCTTTCCCTTTACCTAGATTCTATTTCTCCTTATAATTACTCTAATACCTTTCTTCTCCCCACTCGAGCCCTCCGCTTAATTAGGCATTTGTTGCTCCTTTTCTGCCAAAGCATATCTTCTATTCCCTCTGTTTTTTCTTATAACAACTTCTTCCTTCCCACTATTTTAAACCTAACCTCTCCACACCCCAATGTTGTCAGAAGCAATCCTTTTCTTCCTTTCTTTATTCCTCTTACTTTTTTCACCCCTTTCACCCTCCCATGTGCTCCAATATCTCTCATAAGATTCCTTATCTCATCCTCTCAAGTTTTACTACTTATTTTTAGTTCCTGGATTATCACATTCTTTTTCCTCTTCGATCTTTGCTTTCCTTCTTTTTGTCTTCCGATCTGTATTATTTTCTTACGTAGTCTCTCATTCTCTTAATGCAAGCTCACATTACCTCTGCTGATTTTCTATGCTTCTTATTTTTTCCCACACACTCATATACATATACACTTTCTCGCCTTTCTATTTCTTCACCATTCTACATGTCTTCTCTATGAATCATTCTAACATTGCTCGAATCTCCACCAGCAAGTTCTGCTCCCCTTTTCCTTTTTTTTTGCTAATTTTTCCCTCCATTAGGCATTCTCTGGCTGCTCGTGGCGTTCACCCATTTTTGTAAATCTGTTAAAAAACTGATCGATCCCGCACTTTGCAAGTGCTCTGCAGCTCTGTTTAATTTTTTCAGGTTCGTGAGTCTACTTTGGCTATTGTCCGACACTTGAAATGCTGTGGTGGCAGACGTTTCCTCACTGGGAACCAGCGTTATGCATCGCTCTTTACTATCACTTTCACTACTTTGACTATTATGCGTCTTATTTCCACTCACTTTGACTCACTGCATGTCCTCTTTTGACCCGTTATCCTCGCTTACAACGCTTTTCGGCTGCACTCTGTCTGGATTTTGTGTAACAGGCATCCTACTTTGCCTTCTGAGCAAGACTTGCAACCCTACATTTCACTTCTATCACACTTAATTTTGTCCTCACCCGAAACTTTCACGCTGTTACAACGCGAAAACCCAACCTTACCTGAAAATCAGCTTTTATTCATCTTTCACTTTAGCTACCACATTCGCACATTCATTCACACCCTTCGACCTTACTCAGCCTCTCACCACTATCTTTTTTTCTCACTAATTGACCGAAATGTTACATTTTCAAAATAATATAATTACCGAGATTCTAAAATACGACTTTTTAAAAGCCTACACTTTCAAATACCGAAAATTACAGATAAGAGAAATTTCAAAATCTCCCCAAAAAATATATATCAATAAAATTCTGAAGTAATTTATATTATATGTTTTTACAATATATTCGAAGATAAATATATTAAAAATCATTGTTTTTTGTCAGTAATTTTGAATTATGAAAATTTAATATTTTGTAAGCTAATTTTGTCGTGCGGAATCACGGATTCCTATTTTTACGCCAGAATGCGAAATTTTCGCGTCTCATCCATACTATGTCACCCAAGTGTGTCGCATCCCAACCACCACAACATAAATAAATTAAGAAATATGAATAATAAATAAATAACGACTTTATTATTTATTTGTGATTGCTCCAAACATTTAAGTGTTAAAAATCGGTTTTAAGAAGCAGGAAAATCGAACTAAAGTTAATTTTAATGCCTTTGGAAACAGGCTGCAATACATTTTTTAGAACAAATTTAGGTTGGATTTAAGATTACCTGTCTAACAAAAATCATATAAGACTCTTAGTGTTTTCCTCACGATATTAGATAATAATTGTAATTTCTATTAAATATATTAATGAATAAGAGCTTATTACAATAAGAGATTTAATTCTTCCACGATTATTCATTATGATAACAAATATAAGGTTTTGTTTCAGGTTTCCATCGCGTGCAAAACTGTAATTCTTGACTTTTTTTATTTTTATTGTTAAAGCTTCTTTTTTATTATAATATTTTGTAAAATTATGAGCTGTTGTTCATTTATACAATGCCTTTTTTTGAAAAATCTAAATAAAGGGTTTTCATATCAACGATCCTAGAAACCTATAATATTCCAGGATTTGATTGTAACGAAATGTTTTTTGAAATTTCAGATCACTGCATTGGATCCCCTCTAATTTGAACAAATTTGTGAGGTGAAATCGTAAACGCTCACTTTCAAGCTGTAATTTTAAGTCTACGCATTTCATCCTCACCACGTCACCCAACTCTGTCGTATCCACATCGGCTAGACCAGATTTGTCGCACGTCCCTACCATCTCAGGTGCCGTCCTATGTTAGCGTTTTTCGGTCCACTTCTACGTTTTGTTACTAGGCAGCTGAGTCAATGACATTTATTTAGTTTTTTTCAGAAGCTCTTTCGTTGGCTAGAATTTCTGGTAAGAAAATGCCAAACGCATAACTGCTCGAAAAAACGTCGACATAAGACGGCCAATATATTGATAAACAAAAACTCAGAATTGTACAAAGTATTGCAATGAACAAAATAAGCTATTGTTTATTATTATGTTAGATAAAAATTTTAATTGTTAACTAGGATTGAAAAGGAAAAACTACAAATGTTTAATAGGCATTATTAGACATTGGATTTTAAATTGATTGAAATTTTTGTAAAGAAATGTATTGCAGCTACTTCCATAAAGGATAAGGATTGATTTTGGTCCGAGTTTTGCTGCTTCTTGAAACCGACTTTTAGCATTAAAGTGTTTGAAGCACGCACAAATTAATAATAAAGTAATTATTTTATTATTATATACGCGCCTGGAAGTTAGTTGCATGGCTCAAGACTTGGTCACGGCTAGGATAAGGCTTCGATGAAGAATAGGTCAAGGATGGCTAATATCCGCGAGCCACAGTTAGGCCACACTACACTTAAGAACATATTTTGGCACTTACAGTCGTCTCTGCTGATGTGCGGCTGAAATGAATACAACACGTTGACAAGTTTTAAATTTTCTAGAAATTATTTTTAAGTGTCGGGTAAAAGTTGGGCGTTGAAAACGAAATTAATTTTACACAAGAATAACGACCCATGTGGAAATTTTCCCGGGAACCAAACGGGAATCTTTTGGGAGTTAACTCTCGGGAATCAAATGGGAATTTTTCGGCAGTTAAGCAAAAATCTGTCGGCAGTTAAGAGCAAAACTCTCGGGACGTCTAATCCGTGCACTAGGTGTATAAAATTATTTTTTCCGAGGAACAAAGATGTGCAAGACACGAAAATGGATCGATAATTTTTCGTCCCGGATCTATCAGGTTGCATAAACAAACCTGATCCAAAAATTTTTGTCCGCGTCTTTTTAATACCTGATCAAGTATTATTCTGATCGCGTCTTTAGTTGACGCATCTGAAAAACTTTGGATTGGATCTGTGCGTGATATACCAGACCTGGCGTTTCCGGTGCTGAAAAATACCAGATCGAGGCGGATCTGTCCATTACTATCGATAACACTGCCCGAGCTTGGTCAAATTTAAGATTTCGGGGATTTGTGGAATTAATTGCATCTGGTTTTGCATTTCTGAGTTAGCAGTAGATTTGAAATTTATGTTTGCACACTAAATTCATGTCACACTTCTGAATGCGCAGTCGACCAATGGTGTATTAGTGGTTGCGCACCAAAGTTATGTTTCAATTTTGGCTGCGCAGTAGAAGTATGTGGCTTATTAAGTTGCAAACTAGAGTTATATAGCACTACAGGCTGCGCAGTAGACTTTTGTGGCATGTGTAGTTGGCTGCTAAAGTTACGTTGCACTTTCGGATGCGCATTAGCCTCATGTGGCATTTGTGGTTGCGCAAGAGAGTTATGTCGCACTTTCAGCTGCGCAGTAAGCTTCTGTGGCATTAACGTTTGCGCACCACGGTTGCCACGCGACCAAATTAGTTGAGATGGTGAGGAAGCAAGAAGTTGAGCAGGGCCGTCGCGCTGTGGAACAGAACTATAGCAAATTTTTTTAAATTCCAAACATAGCTTTGTTTTATTTCTTTGAATTTAATTGAAGATATAACTGAAAACAAACGCGATGAAAGAACGCATCAAATAACAAGCAAATTATATGTCATCTTCTTTGCAGACTCAAATATCTCTGTTATTTCTTTTGTAGAAACTCGAACCGCGTACACCTCGAACAAAATAAAATATCTCAAACAATTTGCTCACTAATAATCAGTGTGAAATTCAATTTGAAGTCAATTTTTCAGCTCATTTAACAGAGTCATCAGTGATATTACTGGAAGTTTTAGTGACTTTGCACTGACTTTTATTGTATTTTCACTTATTAAAGTTAAATTAATCACACTAATACTAATTATAACAGAAATCAATAATTATTTACTCAAATTATTAATCTTAACTTAAAATTTGAATACTTAGTTTAAAGTTAAATCACTTCGTTGGGAATTAATTTTATTATTTTGAAAATAATTTTTTTTAAAGACAATTAATGTGTATTGCAAATTTGTTTTTTTTTTGTACAAAATTAGTCTTTTAATTAAATATACAACTACTTGGTTGAAATTCGAATCACTTTGTTAAAAGTCTACCTTATTAAATGATGGTCTATTTCTTTAGTTAGAAATTAACCGATTTTGTTGCCATGGGGTAATTTAATCGCATAATTTTTTCGAAAGTTACAGAGTTTACAAACTACAACGACAACGTTAAACATACACCAAAGTAAAATCCATTTTTTCTCATTTAGTGAGTTCGACAACATAACGATTTCATGAAATCTGCGAAACTCAATATTTAGAAGCAACCAATACCTTCTTATTGAGACTAGAATGTAAAAAGACTTATTTTAAGCCAAATACTTGAATTTTGAAATAAAAAAAATTCATTTTTTACTACAAGTGAAATAGTTTGATTTTTAGTTAAAAAAATTAATGTTTTACCACAGTAATAAATCCGAAATAATAATAGTCAAATTTTTGATTAAAAAGACGAATTTCATAACCAAGAAGATTAATTTCCACCTAAAAAAAGGCTTTTCAACATGAGTTGAATTTTCAGCTGAAAAAAATTAATTGAAAAAAATATCAATTTTTAACCAAGAAAATTAATTTTCTATTTTTAATAAGAATGTAAAAATTTTTTACTAGATTTTAATCTAAAATCGATTAGTTATTCAGCAGATATAAAATAATTTACTTTTTATTCGAAAAAAGTTCTGACCCGAAGAAATATTGAATTTTTAACTAAATAGTTAAATACAATAGTATTTAATAATAATTTGATCACTTCTAAAATCTTTTGAACCATTTTGAATATTTTAAAATTTCTTTGCATGTTCTAAAATCTTCTGAAAGTTTATGAAATCCTATTAGTTTCTCTGAATACCCATAAAATCCCTTAAAATCCTTTAAAATAATTTTACATACTTTAAAAAATTTCAAGAAATCTTTAAATTCATTTTAACTAATTGAAAATTTTCAAAGGCTCGCAAAATCTCATACATTTTTTTTTAAATCCCTTGGAAATCAAAAGAAAATTTAGACCCGACAATATGAATTTACACAAAAACGTTAATTTTCAACCCGCCTATTAAATTTTCAACCAAATGAATAAATTTTCTATGAAAAACATTAATTTTCTACTATAAAACACAAATTTCCAACTAAAATAATAAATCTCCAACGAAAAAATTAAAGTTTTAGGGAGATGGCTTAAATTTTAACCAAGTAATTGAATTTTCACCAAAAAAAGAAAAATTCTCAACGATGACTATACATATAATATAGTTGATGATTCAACTAAAAATTATTTGAAATTCTAAATCAAAAAGACTTAAAGTCATGCTAAAAGCCGAATTTTTAACAAAATAGTTAAATCAGCAGAAAAAAAAAATTTAATTTTGAACTAAACAGTTACAGTTTTAATAAAAAGATGTAATTTTTACAAAAGAATATGAATTTTCAAACCAAAAAGACAAAATTTTCATCCAAATTGTTAATTCTAAAAACAAAAAACATTTTTCAACACAAAATAAACATTTTTTTGACGCTTTGAAAAAATTCAAGAATATTTTATAAATGCTTGGAAATATTTTGAAGTTTTAAAATATTTATGATTTTTACAAAATTCCAAAAAGTTTCACGTATATTTTAAACTGACTCCAATCATTTCTAAAATTTTTGAAAAGTTTTCTGCGTTTATTTTGGACAATTTGAGGAATCTTTTGTTACGTTTTATAATTATTTTAAATTTTCTTTAAAAATTAATGTTTCAAAATTAAGAATGCCTTCGGATATTCCCAGAAATCTTTCGAACATTTCTTTATAATCTTGAAACCTTTCAAAACCTTCAAAGAAATTCAAAATTTTATTTAGAAATCTTAAAAAATCTACATTTTATTTTAGGTTTTTTTGTCATTTCTTCTTATTTTTGTAATATTTTGAGAACTTTTTAATATTATTTTAAATGATTTTTTTTATTTTTTTTTATTTTTTTATTTTTTTCCTAAAACTTTTAAATAATTCTGCAAAATTAACAAAATTGCCTTAAAATTTTCCAGATTTTATTCTAATTATTTTGTAAATCTCTTGTAACGTTTTAAAAATTTGTGAAATATTCTTTTAAAATAAATGTCTTGCCTTTAATTTTTTCTAAAATTCTTCAATCTATCAAAATTAAAAAAATTTTGCTTTGAAATATTCCACATTCATTTTTGAAATTTGAGAAAATCATTTGAAATATTTAAAAATATTTTGTACTATTTTTTTCAATTTAGTCATCAAACAAAACAAAACATAATTGATCAAAATTTTTCCTGAGATCTCAAGAAAAAATTTCATTATTTAAAAAGTTTTAAGATCCTAAGCAGCTTTGAAAACCAAATACTCTAAAAATGACAACAGTAGTTAGAATGGTCTTATCAGTATTACCGTAGAGGTGAAGAGCACGTTTTCAAGGTTCGGTGCAAATATACATAATTTCAAGTTCTCGTAATGTGTAGCCTTAGAACAAAAACTTTAAAAGAAAACAAATATAAAAATTTTTTAGATGTTATATTTTTCTCAATCGTTAATTCAGCTTCCAACAAGCACTTATTTTAAAACCTGCAAAATGAGAACAGAACTTTTCATTTTTGAAGTCTTCTACAGTCATACATTGTTAAATTTCAGAGGTTACTTGCGTAGTTTGTCTAGAAATTAAATTTTTAAAAATTGAATGTTTTTCACGAATAAAACAAAAAATACGTTCCTTATGAAAAAATAATTTACAATACATTTGTAGAACTTTTTTAGGTGCACAAGATTTATCAAATCTTTTTTTTTCTTATCTTGCATAGTTTGACCGGAGAATGAAATGTTAATTTTTATCATTTTTTGTGCAATTGATATTTCTATCATCAATTCAATATTTTTATATCGTGTTTTGTTTAGCTTGAAATGCTCATCTTCGTTTTTTTTTCATTTTTAAAATGCTATAATCCAGATAATTTCTTACCAATAAAACCTAATTTTTAAGTAAAGAAGTTCAATTTTCAACTTAAAATGAAAACGTTACATTCTTCGGTAAAAATCAATTTTTAAGAATAAAAAAAATTAATTAACAAAACTGTTAATTTTTTTAGCCAAACTGCTGAACATTCAACAAAAAGAAAACAATTTTTAACAAAGTGGTTCAACTTAACACAAGTAGTTACATTTTTACTTAGAAAAAAAAATAAATAAAACGCTTAAATTATAAGTTAAATAAATTTGAGTTTGCTGAAATACCGTTCAAATCCCTATACATTTCAAAATTCTTTTATCTTTTTGAAGTCCTTAAAATCCCTTAAAATCTTTACAATCAATTAGGAATCTCTTTAAAATTTAATTTAATTTATTTTTTAAAGTACACTAGAATTATTTTGATATCCTTGAATATCCTTTAGAATTCTTTGCCATTCCTCAAAACTTTTTTTTTTAATCTTTCAAAATGCTTTTCAATCCCTCGAAATTTCCTGAAAGATTTGTAAATCTTAAGAATCATTTAAAGTTCGTCAAAATGTTTCAAAATTGCTTGGAATCTATAAAGATATTTTCAAATGTCTTGAAAGCCGATAAAATATTTTAAATTAGTAAAAATATTTAGAACCTTATCAAATCCTGTTAATATTGTTGAAAAAAAATACGTTTTTCAAAAATTGTTTGATTTTTGGGCAAGCAACTTTCGTCTTTTTATTTTTTTCGGAACATGGTTTGCTTCTCCGAAGATCTTATGTTTTTATTTTTAAGGTTGTTTTTTCCGAATAAAACAAAAACTACGTGTCTTATGAAAAAGTAAATATGAACGAAGGACCCTGCACAAAGTGTTCATTATATGGCTACTATTCGATTTTGAGAAAACTTTGTGAAATTGTAGCTCTCGTCGTCTTGATCAAAAGTGTAAGTCGGCACAAAGTCTAAAAATGGACACTTTAAGTTACGGAGGGTTAAATATCAAACCATTGTAAACAACTTAGGCTAATCTTTCGAAAATTGCAGGTCAGAGAAAAAAATTTTTCGCATAAAAGTTATTGCGCTCTGACAAGGAAATGCAAAGAAAGTCATGACCCTAAGTCACAGGTCATTTTTCAAGGTCATTTGAGGTGAACTTGACATTTTTTGGTAATATACAGCAAATGAAGAAAAAATATGGACAGGAAATCAATATATAGCCAATGGAGGCAAAATTAAAATATTGTACATAATAATGTTGTCAATAATTTGTAATACCGTTTATTGATATTATTGCATACATCAGTTTTCTGTCAAAAAAGTAAATGAATCACAAGCGAAACGTTAGTTTTGTTAATGAAAAAAATTCATCATTGTAATTTCCGAAATTATTTTCGTGGATTTGAACTGAATTGTACATTTTTAGACTTTTAATTATAGTAATGCACAGGATATATATTCAAGCAGACGTGAAATGTTTGTTTATAGGTTAAGAACTTTGTGCACACCCACGTAACATCAAACCTTGTATCATTGTTATTAATATCAAATAACTTGTTATGTTAAAAAAACTGGCTTTTAAATTAAATGCTACCATTATTTAATTTTTAACTTACGAGGAAGACGCTAGAGATGGTCATCATGACCCTTTATACATTCCTGGAGAACATGTTGACTCTGAAATGCGACTTGGACATAATCCCCGCTGACATCGCTGACACGACTACCAGTGCTACAACACTAACGATATCAAAGTTCACTACATTTTCGCAAACTGAATATTTTTGAAGTCCCTAGAAAGAACCCCAGATCGAACTGTTCCGGAAGTCATATTTGTTACCGGAAGTTCCTATGCTAACTTTACACCCGTGTGTACCATACTCTGATCTCTCGCACAACCCACTTTCTTGTAGGCCTGTGTAATTGAACATAATTATATTTTAACATATTTAAGTGGTACTTGGATGGTTTTTAATATGTTCTGAGCATAAGATAATAAAATAAAATAAGTATTCAGTAAATACAAAATATATTATTTAATGTAATCTTTTTGAATTTTTTAAATAAAATATTGTTACTAATTAATGCATTAAAAATTTTGTATATTAATTAAAATGAATAAACAAATTTTATTACAGGTACAATTTGAAATATTTAACATTTATATATCGAGAAATTGTAATTCAAATTTTTCTGAAAGTTAAATAATAAATGGAAACTCAGTCGAATTTATTTTAAAAGGTACAAAAAAGTATATTAAGTGAAAGAAAAACTTTTTTTTACTAGCATAGATAGTAAATTTATTTTTTATAATAAAGCATCGACGCGTTTCGAAATGGTTTTTCGTTTTTTTTTCCAAGATGCGAAAAGCACAAAAATTTTCCAAAATCATAAGGGACGACTAAAAAATATAAGAAAAGTAAAATTCCCGACACTATGAAATAAAATTCCCGGATAATAAAATTCCCGAAATCATACAATTGTCAAAATTTTAAAATCCCGAATTAGAAAATTTCCGAATGATAAAATGTCCGACAGAAAATTGCCGAATCATAAAATATCCTAACTAGGAAATTCCCGAACTAAAACAATTGAAAAAATAGTTTTTTGATAGATATTATTTATTTATCGAAAGTACAATAATTAAATATTTTTACCAAAGACAATTATTCAAATTTTAATACTTTTTTAACATTTTTGTTCACATTAAAATAACTATAAATGTATTAAAATTGTATAAGAAAAAAAATTTAACACATGTGCGAACAAACTTTGCATAATTCAACTCAAAACTGTATGTATGTATATTTAATCTCTCCCTTTTACGGGTTTGAGGGCCTCCGCTCCCTGTATATATGTTTACATTCCATCCCTAATCTAACTTAACCACTACTTATTTTCTAATGTTTCGCCTTACTTAAAAATAACAGGTATATCCATAAAAATAATAATAATTCTACAAATGAGCGATCTTCCAGGGCTTTCGTTTCCTCTTACTATAAAAATATTTTCGAACTATTTCAAAACTCAACTTTTTGCAATTCACTTTCCTTTAATAGGATTAACCATTTGGCTCAGCCCTGTTCCCTTGCTTTCTCTTAGATCTTCTAATCTCTTCATCCATTTCACTTTCTGTCTACTGCCATCCAAAATTCACCTTACACATTCATTCACACTCAACTGTCCATCTTTCTTACCTGTAAACCTCTTTAATACATGTGCCCATAACTCCATTTCATAACCACACACTCTGCGCAAATTCTCCTCTTCAGCCATCCAATATCTACAGGCTCTTACTCCTTCTCCCATTCTAAACGGTATCACCCTACTCC
>JAUELO010127836.1:0-17293 GCA_032357855.1 Amphibolips quercusostensackenii | reverse complement strand
AAAATATGCTGTACCGCGCGGCCGTTAATGGTAGTGCAAAATCCCTTAACCAGACGCCATACGTAACACCAGACAACAGAATGAAGAAGCCGCAGCCTGTTAAAATTGACACTGAATGAACAGACCCATCGGAGAAGATCCTGAGCGCGCTCGAATACTGTATTCTTGCAAACTCAAGGTGCTCATCAATTGCCGCCAAGAAATCCACCTATTCCTTTATAAATAGAAGGGCCTTTATTAGATATCCACCGTATAAGTGAAGACAGCAATCAAGTTAAAGCCATCAATCTAGCTGCAGTTATCTGCACGCACCCTCAATCTCTTGTTTCTGGAAAACCCGCTAAAATGCTAATTTGGTGTCATAGGGCTTGCTGCGCTAACAAAAATGCCTAAGAACTAATCTATTCGCAAGCAGCGTCTTTCTAGAGGAAAAGGGAACCCTCCCCGCCTCCGAAAGCAGAGTAGAAATGCGTGAAGAACTTATGCAGCCCAAGAGAATTCGAAAGATGCGTACTGAAGAGCAGACCATCTGCAGGGTTGCCCTTAACTCTTAGCCGCTATACTCTCAATATGAGGTGCATAAGTCATTTGCCTGTCAAGTTAGACTTTCAAGTATTTAAGAGTAAATTGACAGGCAATGACGATCTATCCAAGATTCACGAGAATCTCCCCTAGTAACAAATATAAAGATAGACCTCGGCTGGTGCATACTAATATAATTTACATTGCTAAATCCTTCCGAATAACAATTACGTTAGAAAAGAAGTTACACAAGATTTGATAAAGGTAGAAATTATAAAAAGTATTATTCTTTAAACCCTGCCTTCAGAAGCAATTATAGAGAAATAATTCTCAAAGTAACTAAATTCAGTACAAAGTCTAGAAATAAACAACCTGCACTAATGTTGCTGTAGAAATCAGAGGGCTTACGAGGCATGTAACAATTTTAAGTTTGGACTTGTAGTTAAAGCCTTCTAAAAAGAAAATACCAAGATAAAGACAAACACAAACAGAACAAAAAGATATCTTTAGTGGTTTGTTATTTCAGAAACACAATGAGGCGAGGACGTCACCTTAGATGAAAAATAACTAGAAATTAATAAAAAGATAATTCCCTTTAAGGTAATCGTAGCACCAAAACTAAAAATCTAACTGTATTTTAATCTCCAAAAACTGTCATAAAAAATAGCATTTTTTGTAGCTGTCAAGAATTAACATTACGAACTCAAAGGTAGCTAGAGCACCATTAGGATTACAGTCTGATAATCAGGTTCTCAGAAAATTTGGAATGTTCAAATTAAAAGTATACCAATAGCGTGAAACAGGTTCTGAACATTCATAGAGTTTGTTCATCTAGTGATTGTGTTTAATAAAGGAGTAGAATTCCACAGATATCCAGCAAAAACTATAGAAAAATAAAGTTTTTCAAATAATTATGTGATTTCACGGAAATTGCAGTAGATTCAGATAACTCAGTTTAACTTTTAATGATAACCAGGGATATAATTGTTACTGAATTGCTTAGTATTTGATGTCAAAAAGTTAAAATTAAAATAGCTACTTTTATAGTTTTGAGGCAATAAAAATAAAAATTTGTTTATTGAAGAATATTACTAAGAATTTTACGTAGTTTAGAGTGCAAAATTTGTCATTGAATCACACACTTCCAATGCAGTGGTTCATTAACTACATAGAGCCCTTCCAGAATATTCACAGAATTCATGAATTTTTCGGAATCTTTGCAAATATCTAATAAAAAAATTTCGAGCTATTTTGTTTACTGTGCATATTTCAATTTAAAGTTCAATCAGCAATACTAGAGAGATTTTTTTTTAGATTACCTTTTGACTACCTATTTAACCAAATTAAATCGCGGAAATACACTAACTTTTGTGAGAACTAGATGTCCTGAAGTTATTGACCTGAAATTGTTCTCTATATTCATCAACAAAGCATTTAAGGTTTGGCATGTACCGCCTGAGACATCTTGATCAGCTCACAGGCATATATGCTTTGAACTGACGGCCGGCGAGTCTGATCCGATTAGGTATTAGCGTCCAAGAGCGCTTGACTGTGATAAATATAGGAAAGATTTCAAAAAGTCATTAGAAATTTTTCCTAGAAGGATAAGATCCTTTGATCAGTTAAATTTTTCTGCGGATGTAGTGAATAAAGCCTTATGTAAATCTTATGCAGACACTTTTCCTCTTCTTATAAGAAGAACCGGATAAATACTCGTATCTTCATTGTTATCAGTTTGCCCCAAAGAAAGGCAATTCCAATATTAGCGCTCTTTATTCATTTACTTTCCGCATTTGAAAAGCAGGACGAACAGGGGATGTAGCAATAACAGCGGTTTCTGGGCATAATGGGTGTTTGCGTAAGTCATTACGCAATCTACATTCAATTTCGCTGCGGAAAAAGTTGTAGGTTAAAAGGTAAAGCGCTTCTTGCTGTGCGAAAGGATTGTTCAGTCTTACTCCATGGTTGCAACCTGAGAACCAACATAAAAAGTGGCAGTCCGCATGAAGGAGTTTTATCCTCTACCTCAGGGGCACTAGTCATTCATAATTTAATTTGTATATCAAATCAATCTGAGTTTTATACAAGAGGGTATGTAGATGACTTTGTTATAGTGGTAACAGGAAAACTAAAAGAAACTTTAATTTAACTCATGCAAATATGCGGTTTTTCCGGTCAAGCGGCCACCCTAAATTCTTATACAGTTAACTGAATTTTTGTTAGTGAATCTAACAGATCAAAAAGACAATTTCATTCAAATTATCTAAGCTTTATTTCTTCTATTAAAAAAGCATTTAAAAATTCAAAGAATTTTTAATATTAAAAACAAATATGATAAAATAGTTTTTAAAATTTTTGTCAAATGATCTTATAGATGCATATAGACTTGCAATGCATCTTAATTGCACTTTTCGCTTTAATGCAAATCAAAGAAGTTTTAAACTTTTCAGCATTTTAAAAATTTTCAGAAAATATAAAAAAACTATTTTTCTTATAGATAAAAAATGCTCATCAACATCTTACCAGACATCGAATATATTTCACGAATATGCCACTTTCTAATAAAGAAATTCACTTTCGATTAGAGAAAATTTAAAAAGTTAGTTCATTTTTAAAACGGGTCCATCTACTTCAAAGCGATACAAAAGTTTTTTTAATGATTTCTAGTGAATTTAGACTCCTTTCCTTCTTTTAAGATGATAAAAAAATTTTATTTTACTTGTTATAGGGCTGGAATATTTTTTTTTTAAATATTCTGTAAAACCGATTAGAGGATCTATTTTTGAACGAGCCACACTGTCCCTCCTAAACTTGAAAATCAAATATGATAAATTGGAGTTTTTTTTAATGATAAACTAATATTAAAAGACCTTGAACCTTTCTCTGTTATTTTGCGAAAGTCTTTTTAAATTAAATTTTTGATCATTTATAGTCGACAATGTAAAGCAAAAATTAAATTATGAAAAGCTTTTATTTTAAATATTTATTTTAAAAAATTTAATTTATATTGTAATAAAATAAGCTTTTGCCTTGTATTTAAAAATTTTGTCCAATTTTATTAATAGCTTTTAAAACTAAAACTTCTGACTCGTACAAAAAAAAATTTTCTAAATACTTTGCGTTCTAAACTTTTTGTAGTAATTTTTCTTACGTAAAATGAGAAAAATATCTGTTCAAATAAAATTATTAACAATGACGTTTATTAATAAACTCGTTAATGATAAATCTCTATGTTTCTTCTTACAGAATCATCGCATTCAGCATCATCAGTAAGCCGTATGATCAGAGGTAATTTAAGAATTAAAATACAGTCTAAATAAGCGTTACAGAATTTCGTCAAAAACTGTATTTTTTTAGGGTTTTGTTGGCTACGTTTGGAACCCTTTCATAAAGACAATCGGTTGTCGATCCGTCTTCTTCTTCTAATGTTTTGCTTGTGGCTTGTTAGATATATACAAATATAAATATATATTACATACATAAATATATGTTACGTACATATGTAAATATATAATAATATATAATATATTAACATACATTATATGCATAACATATTCAACTAATAATGAACTAATTCTGATCCAATTCGTTTGTGTCCCGTAAAGTTTTAAGAGTTATCAAGGTCCGTTCCATACACACAAGTCCTCAGGAAATTCTATACACTGTGATACAATTATTTAATTTAATGATTAAATTAATGATGAGTTATTAATCGTATATTCGCTTCTATTAGCTATCTCAGACACACTGAAGTCAACGTTAAATGAACTTTTCGCTTGATTCGCGTGTTTTCCTCTGAAGTTGATAGTTTGCAGCAGGTTATTTTCAGATAACCTTTCGACTATCGATTTAAATATAATTAATCGCAAAAATACACTAATCTTAATGACAGTTAGATGTTTTGATTTCTCTGTATCTATTAGCGAAGCATCTAGACTCTTTCACGTAGTGTCTTAAATATTCCTATCAGGTGACAGGCATATATGCTTTTTACTGACAGCTAACGAGTTCGTTTTTAATTACGTATAGAAATCTAAAAGCGACTGGCTAGGATGAATATATAAAAGTTCTTGGAGAGTCATTGGAAATCATTTCTAGAAGGACAAAATCATTTGATTAGATTGATTTTGCTGTGGATGTAGTAAATAGGGCAATGAGTTATTTTAATGAGTATAATTTTTCTCTGCGTATAAGAAAAACTAGATGGGCCTCTTAATGTTAATCAGTTTGCTTCACTGAAAGGCCAATTCTTTATTGACGCACATCATGCAATTGCCTTTTGCACTCAAAAATCAGGACGAATGAGGGATTTAGCGATAGTACCATTTCTAGGCACAAAGGGTCTTTTCATTACCAACCTTACGGAATCTATATTCAATTCTGCTAAGGAACACGGTGTAGGTACTAATGTTAACAGGTCAATGCGCTACTTGCTGTGCGACAGGATTATTTAGTATTACTCCATAGTTGCAATGTGAGAGCCAAGATAAAAAGGAGTAGTGAAAAAGCTATATGTAAATATTATTCAGATAATTTTTTTCTTCGTATAAGATGAACCGGTTGAAGTCCTTTATATTAATCAGTTCGCCTCACAGAAAGGCAGATCCACTATTGACGCACATTATGCATTCACCACGCGCATTAAAAAAACAGGACAATTAGGGGATGTAAAGCTAGCACCGTACCTGTGCACTAAGTGTCCTTTTAATGATACTTCTGCGGAATCTATATTTAATTCTGCATTTTGTCAGCATGAAGAGGTTTTATCCTCCACTCTAGGTGCACTCCTAATGAATAATTCGATTCGAGCATTGAATGAGGGAGGTTTTCATAAACAAGGATATGTAGATGACCTTGTTATACTGGTGATAGGAAAATATGAAGGATATTTTGTCGAACTAATGCATTTATGCGGGTTTCTCAAGATAGAAGCCACCCTGACTTCCTAAATAGTTTACGGAATTTCGGTCGATAATTTTAAGAAATGAAAAAAATTGCAAGTTATCTTAACAACGTTTTAAAACTTGATGGAAATTAAAAAAGTCACGTGTTTTTTAAAATTTTCTAGAAGAATAAAAAATAGAAAGAACTATTTTTTTCAAGATTAAGAAACTTTTGTTAAAGTATCTGGTGAATGCAAATAGACTTGCAATTATATTATATTGCAATTTTTAATTTGATAAAAATTAAAAAAGTTTAATACTTTTCAACATTTAAAAAATATTTTAAAAAATGAAGAAAAATAAATTTTTTTCTGATACGTTAGAAAATATCACACTTGACACGCAACAAACAGAAAATTTTTTTCAAAATACTTTGTGTTCTGAATTCTTATTATGAATGTTTTCTGCCCAAACTATGAAAATTTTTTGTGTAAATAAAACCATTACCAGTAGCGTTCACTGACCAAATTTGTTGATGGAAAATTTCTATATTTCTCCTTACAGAAGCAATCGCTGCAGCATCACCAGGAGGCCGTCGTGCCAAAGGTAATTTAAAAACTAAAATACAATCTAAATGAGTACTTAAAATTTTGCCAAAACCTCTAGTTTCCTCAGGTTTTTGTAAAATTCGTTCAAAACACTTAGATGAAGACAATTGGTTGTCCGTCTACCTGTCTTCTTTTTTTGTGGCTTATTATATTCAATAAGCCATGTAACACCCAACATATTTAATTAATAATGATCAAATGATGATTACTGTTTTGTAAAGTTCTGAAAGGTATCAAGGTCTGTTCTATTCACACAAGTCTTCAGGAACTTTTATACGCCGCGATTAAATTAACTACCTTAATTTTCAAATTGCAGATAAGTAATTTATCATATATTGGACCCTATTAGCCATGTAATGCATACAGAAGTCTACGTTGTATATACTTTTTACCAAACCCCCATGATCTTTGCCAAAGCTGATAGTGCGAAGCAAGTTCCCCAATTAGTAACCTTTAATGATCTTATTTTAGAAGTCTCACGTATTACATGTCTTTATCCGCTTTAAGTCCTTCACGCATGACGCAGCTAATATTAAGACACAAATTGGATAATCAGACTAGAGCACTTACAAAAAAGTGCCCCAGCTCGCTCACCAATTTAGCAGTGGTATTAAAAAGTATTTTGTTTATATAAAACAGTTCTTCTGTCAGCAGATTTAGGTGTCTCCGATCAATGTATCAGAAAAATGCGGTCCTTTCTAAACCGATCCGAGGGCACTTATAGAAGAGGAAAACTAAACTTTTGAGCTCGGCGCCACACTCACGGCCCACTTGTGGGCTCCACATAATCTAGACAAATTGAACACTCGTACCAAACTAAAAGGATCTCAATCTCGTTATAGGGTTAACGTACTGCTTCGCAAGACTGTTGCCTCGAAACCATGAACTAGATGACCTCATATTCACATGAAAAAAATACTTGGCTCTATTACACCTCGTCCCTTCATAAGGCCAGCAAATAACAGCGCAGCTCTCTCAAGCCCAACCCTTGATTAACCGACACATCGACGAATATCCTGAGCGCACCTGAATAATGTATTCCCGCAAACTCTTCAAATAGTACCCTCGAGGACTTTCATCCCTAAATACTGTCTCTGACTCAAGTAGCATATTAATTGCCGCTGACAAATCTACCCACTTCCCTATAAAATAGTCAAGTGCTTGTGAGGTATTCACCGTATGTAAAGATAGCTATCAATTTAAAGCCATTCATCTGTCCGCAGCACTCCACACGCACCCTAACTCTCTTGTTCTTGCCAAATCTTACTAAAGATGTTAATTTGACGGCAAAAGAACTTACGCCGCCTCCAAAAGAAAAATATAGATGATTCTTAAGCTCACACAGATCTAGGCAACTGATAGAGATGCATGCTGAGCCCGATCAAACCTGTAGAGCGATGATTCGCATACACGATAGAAGAGAGGAGCCCTTATTTCAGACTCGCCCTAATAAGCCATTTATGAATCGTGAGAGGCAGGGAGGGACACACTTCACAGGCAACACTGGCTATAATTCTTATGATGCTGATCGCTTTAGATCCCTTAGCCTCTATGCTCTTAATATGGGGCACTCAAGTCATGCTCTTGTCAAGTAAGAGTCCCAACTATTTAAGCGTAGATAAACGGAAAATGACGAACTTTCCAAGCAGAAGGAAAACCTCCCCTGGTAAGAAATGTAAAGCTGCGCTTTAGCAGAGAAATATTCATCTGTGTGTAACAATTTCAACTTCGGGCTCATAGATTGAGCATATTTATAAATTTTTCTTAAATAATTACAAATACACAACATAGAAATATCAAACTTCACAGAAATTTCGAAAAACTCACGGATATGAGCATGTCCTAACTATCTCTTTTATTAATATAGCTGGCACATACAATAAAACGACAAAAATTTCTGCAACATTTCTGTGGGTTTATGAAGATTTCAATGGCATTAAACAATTTAACTAAACATTTAATAATAACCAGAGTTATAATTGTATACTCAGAAGCTTAGCATTTATTGCCAAATAAACTAATTTGAAATAGGTACTCTCATAGTTTCTAGGCAACATAAATAAATATAAAATACATAATTAAGAGTGCAAACTCCGTGATTGAGTTAAACACCTTATATACGGTATTTCACTAACCATAGAGAGCCCTTCAAAAATATTTAAAGAATTGATTAATTTTTTAGAATTTTGACAAATATTTAGCAGAAAAATTTTAAGCTTTTCTTTCAACTGTGTACTTTTGAATTAGAAAATTAACTACCAACAGAGGTGCATTTTTTTAAAATAAAAAAAACTTCATTGCTTTTTCTAAAATTGAACTTTGCATAAAAAAAATTTAGCCATATTAGATTGCGAAAAGACAAAAATCTTTGTGACAAATATCATTAGGTTTTTGACAGTACCTTATGCTCTATATCCATAAGCGAAGCCTTCAGTGTCTGGCATCTATAGCCCGAGATATTTCTATTAGATCACAGACATATATGATTTTCACTGACAGCTAACGAATTTGTTTCGATTAGGAATAAGAACCCAAGAGATACTGACTGGGATAAGTATAGGAAAGATTTCAAAGAGTCATTGGAAATTATTCTCAGAAGGACAAGATCATTGGACCAGCTCAAGTTTGCGATGGATGCGGTGAATAGGACCATATATATATTTTATAAGGATGATTTCTCTTTTTGTATAAGGAATACAGGATAAACTTCTTAATATTAATTAGTTTGCCTCACAGAAAGGCAAATCCGCTATTGACGCACATCATGCATTTACCTCCCGCATTCAAACATCAGGACAAATAGGTGATGAAGCGATAGCACCGTTTCTGGACATAGCTTAAGAACACGGTGTAACTGCTCCTCTTAACAGGTTGATACGCTCCTTGCTATGCGGCAGGATTGTCCATTCTTCGCTCCACGATCGTTTACGGCATCTTTGTCAATGATTTATAGAGACTAAAAAAAGAATTTCAGGAAAACTCAACCACATTTTAAAGTCCGATAAAAATTAGGCAAAGTTATATGTTTTTCAAAATTTTATATAAAAAAAATTAAAAAATAAAAAGAACAATTTTTTGAGTGATTTAAAAATCCTAATAAGGATTACTACAAGATATAAAATATATTGTAAAATTATTTGAACTGAATATTTACGATGAAAAAAAATTGTAATTTAGAGCATTTTTTATATTCATAACAAATTAAAAAAAAAATTTTAAATTCGTGTCAATAGATCTGGTAGATGCATATAAACTTGCAATAATCCCCAAATAAAATTTGTAATTCTATGCAAATTAAAAAATTTAAATATTTTTCAACATTAAAAATTTGTTTAAATAGAAAGAAGCTATGTTCCTAATAGATTAAAAAATGTAAATCGAAATTTTACCAGGCACCAAATATATTTTGGAACTATTTTACTGTCTAATCAAGAAATTTATTTTTGATTAGACTAAAATTCAAAAAGTTATATTGTTTTCAAACTGATGCAATTCGTTTTAAAGAAATATGTATAATTTTTATCCATGATTTTAAGTAGAATTCAACTTTTTTTCGTTGCCATAAAAAATTTAAAATTTTCATTCTACTTACATCAGGGTTGGGATATTATTTTTTTAAATAGGCCGCAACACCGAACAGAGGATCTATTCTGAAATGAGCTAGACTGTCCCTACTTAACTCGTAAATTAAATATTATGAATTAGACTTTTTATTTGCATGATGACATAATATGAAAAACATCCTAAACCTTTTCTCATTCTCTTAAAAATGCTTCTTAGAATCAAATTTTTAAAAATTTATGGTAATCGATGTAAAGCAAAAATTAAATTTCGAACAGCGTTTTATCTGAATACTAATTTTAAAAAACTTGATTTATATTGTGCTAAAATACGCTTTGGCCTTTTATCAAAAAATTTTGTCCTATTTTATTATGTACCAATTTCTAAAACTGAAACTCTTGACACGCACTAAACTAAAAACTAAAAAAAAAAAATACATTGTGTTCGTTTCGTTGTAGTAATTTTTCATACGTACACTAAGATAAATGTTTGTTTGAATCAAGCCACCATTATTGGCGTTTACTGAAAAAATTCGTTAATAAAAAATACCTATATTTCTGCTTACAGAAGCAATAGCTGCATCATCCGGAGCAGGCGAGCTAATCAGAGGTAATTTTAAAACTAAAATACAATGTTAATAAGTATTAGAGAGTTTTGTCAAAACCTCTATTTTTTTTAAGGTTTTGTAGGTACGTTCGAAACCCTTATATATAGAGAATTGGTAGTTTGTCCGTGTCCCTTGTTTTTTTTTCTTGTAGCTTATTAGATACAATAACCCATGTAATAATCAATATATTAATTTAATAATAAAAACATTCCTATTCAATTCGCTTAAGTCCCGTAATATGCAGAGCAGGTTTCTTTATTACTATGCTTAACAATCGTACCTAGAAAGACTTTTATGGCAAATGTCTTTATCGGCTTCACGACCTCTACGCAGGACACACCTTATTTCAAGGCAAAAATCAGATAACCAGGCTAAAGCACTTTTCCAAAAAGTCTTCTAGCTTGCTCATCAATTTAGCAGTGGGTTTAAAAATTATTTTATTGATGTCGAACAGTTGTCCGCTGTACAAATTTTGAAGTTCAATTAACAACATTTGGGAGTTCCTTTCAGAGAACCTTTTGAATACCGATTTATCCATAATTTTTCGCAAAAATATACCAATTTTTTTTACAGTTAGTTGTTCTGAGTGCTTTGTATCCATTAACGAAGCACTTAGGTTCTGGCATGTATCGCCTGAGACATCGCTATTTGGTGACAGGCATATATGCTTTTTACTGACAGCCAACGAGTCTGATCCGATTAGGTATAGAAAACTAAAAGCGACTGACTAGGATAAATATAAGCAAGATCTTAAAGAGTCATTGAAAATTATTTCTAGGAGGATAAGATCGTTTGTTAAGTTGGAATTTAATGTGTATGTAGTAAATAGGGCCATATATAAATATTATTCGGATAATTTTTTTCTTTGTATTAGATAAACCGGTTAAACTCCTTTATTTTAATCAGTTCGCCTTACAGAAAGGCAAATCCACTATGGACGCACATCATGCATTCACCTACCGCATTCAAAAAACAGGACGAATAGGGGGTGTAGTGATAGCACTGTATCTGTGCACGAAGTGTCCTTTTAATACCATCCCTGCGGAATCTCTATTTCATGCTACATTTAGACTGCATGAAGAAGTTTTATCCTTCATCCTGAGTGCATCCTTTGTTGATTATTCGATTCTTATATCAAATGATCTAGGTTTTCATAAACAAGGTTATGTCAATGAGTTCGTTATACTTGTTACAGAAGTAAGTGAAGGATCTTTAGTCGAACTCTTGCATTCATGCGGTTTCCCCAGTCCAGCGGCCACCTTGATTTCTTGAATAGTATACGGAAGTTTTGTCAATGATTCTAACAAGTGGAAAAAAGAGTTGCCAGTTTATTTAACGACATTTTAAAATTTGATAAAAATTAAAAAAAGTTATGTGTTTTTCAAAATATTCTAGAGGGAAAAATTAGGAAATAGAAAAAAGTTCTTTTTGAATAGATTGAAAAAGTCTAATTGAGATTACCGCTAGATATTAAATATATTGCAAAATTTTACAAACTAGATTTTTCTCTTCAAATTTTTTTTTTAATTTTTTAAATTTTCTAATACCTAAAACAAATTTTTCTAACAATTTTTTTTTACCTTTTGTGTAATAATCTAGCAGATGCAAAAAGAATTGCAATTATATTTAATTGCAATTTTCAATTTGATGATAATTAAAAAAGTTTTATACTTTTCAACATTCTAGGAATATTCAAAAAATAAAAAAAATTTATATTTTTCTGATACATTAAAAAATGTCACACTTAACACGCACCAAACAAAAATTTTTTCCAGAATACTTTGTATCCTAAATTCTTTGTATGAATGTTTCCTGACCAAGCCATAGAAATTTTTTGTGTAAATCAAACCATTAACATTGGCGTTGACTGACCAAATTCGTTAAAAAAAATTTTTATATTTCTTCTTACAGAAGCAATCGCTGCAGGATCACAAGGAGGCCGTCGAGGCAAAGGTAATTTGAAAACTAAAATACAATTTAAATAAGTACGTGAGAGTTTTGCCAAAACCTTTCGTTTTTTTAGGATTTTGTAGGCTGCGTTCATAACACATATATGAATACAATTTGTGGTCCGTCCGTCTGTCTTCTTTTTTCCTTGTGGCTTATTAGATGCAGTAAGCCATGTAACACCCAACATATTTAATTAATAATGATCTAATTATGATAATTATTTTGTAAAGTTCTGAGAGTTATTAAGGTCTGTTCCATACGCACAAGTCTTCAGAAATTTTTATACGCCGTGATTTAATTAACTACCAATAATTTTTAAATTGCAGATAAGTAATTTATCATATATTGGACTCCATTAGCTATGTAATGCACACAGAAGTCTACGCTAAATATACTTTTTACCGAACCTTCATGATCTTCGCCAAAGCTGATAGTGCAAAGCAAGTTCCCTAATTAATTACGTTTAATAATCTCATCTGAAAAGTCTCACGTGGCCTATGTCTTTAGCTGCTCTAAGCCCTCTACGCATGATGCAGGTAATATTAAGGCACAAATCGGGTAATCAGGCTAGAACACTCCCAAAAAAGTGTCTCAGCTCGCTCACCAATTTTGCAGTAGGATTGAAAAGTATATCGTTTATATAAAACAGTTCTTTTGTCAGCGGACCCAAGTATCTCCAAATAATGTATCGGAAAAAGGCAGTCCTGCCGAACTGATCCGAAGGCACTAATAGAAGAGGTGAACTAAACTTATGAGCTCGGCGCCACACTCACGGCCCACTTGTGGTCTCCACATAATCCAGACGAGGTGAACACTCGTACTAAACTAAAACGATCTCAAACTCGTAATAAGGTTAACGTACTGCTTCGCAGGACAGTTACCCTGGAACCATGAATGAGGTGAATTAATATTTACATGAAAAAATACTCGGCTCTATAACTTCTCGTCCCTTTATCAGGCCAGCAAATTATAGCGCAGCTCTCTCAAGACGAACCCTGGATTAACCGTCACATCAGAGAATATCCTAAGTGCACCTGAATAATGTATTCCCGCAAACTCTTAATAGTACCCCCGAGAAATTTAGGTCCCTATTTACTGAATCTGACTCAAGGAGCATACTGATTGTCGCTGACAAATCCACCTACTCCTTGTTAAAATAGTCGCTTTCTTGTGAGGTATTTACCGTTAATGTGAAGGTAGCGATTCACTTAAGGCCATCATTCAGTCTGCAGCACTCCGCACGCACCCTAGTTCTCTTGTCCTTGACAAATCTCACTGAAGATATTAATTTGACGGCAAGGGAACCTAAGCCGCCTTTGAATGAAGAATATAGATGGGTGTTAAAGTCACACAGATCGGAGCAACTGATAGAAATGCATATTGAACCCGATCAAACCTGTAAAGCGATGATTTGCTCACACGATAGAAGAGAGGAGCCCTTAATTTAGGCTCGCCATAATAAGCCATTTATGAATCGTGAGAAGCAGGGAGGGACTTACTCCACAGGCAACTCTGGCTATAATTCTTGTGATGCTGATTGCTCTAGATACCTAAGCCTCTATGCTTTTAATATGAGGCACCCAAGTCATGCGCTTGTGTCCCAAGTATTTAAGCGTAGATTAACGGGAAATGACGAATTTTCCAAGTAGAAGAAAAACCTTCCTCAGTAACAAATGTCAAGCTGGTCTTTGGCAGAGGAATATTCGTCTGTGTGTAACAATTTAAACTTCGAGCTTATAGATGAAGCATATTCATAAATTTTCTCAAATATTTACAAATACGCAACAGAGAAATATTAAGCTTTACAGAAATTTCAGTAAACTCGCGGATTTAAGCATGGTCCAATTATCTCTTTTATTTATATAGTTAGAAAATACAATAAAAGGAGAAAATTTCTTACAAATTTCTGTGGGTGTATAAAGATTTCAATGGCATTAAACAATTTAAATGAACATTCGATAATAACCAGAGGTATAATTGTATACTCAATAATCAGGGAAATTTCAAGCTTTTTTTAACTGTGCACTTTTTAAATTACAAGTTTATTTAACAACAGAGGTGAATTTTTTTTACAATAAAAATGCTTCATTAGTTTTTCTTACATTAAACTTCGCACACAAAAAAAATTTAGCCATATTAGATTGCGTAAAGACACAAATTTTTGTGACAATTATCATTGGATTCTTGACCTTATCTTATGCTCTATATCCATGAGCGAAGCGTTTAGGGTCTGTCATCTATTGCCCGAGATATCCCTTTTAGATCACAGACATATATGATTCTCACTAACAGATAAGGAAATTGTGTCGATTAGGAATAAAAACCCAAGAGCGACTGACTGGGATAAGTATAGGGAAGATCTTGAAGATTCATTGGAAGTTATTCTTAGAAGGACAAGACCATTTGACAAGCTAAAGTTTGCGATGGATGTAGTGAACAGGACCATATATAAATTTTATAAAGATCATTTTTCTCTTTGTATAAAAAAAACAGGACTAACTTTGCAATATTCATCAGTTTGCCTCACAGAAAGCAAATCCACTATTGACGCACATTATGCGTTCACCTCCCGCATTCAAAAATCAGGACAAATAGGAGATGAAGCGATAGCACTGTTTCTGGACATAGCTAAAGAACACGGTGTAAAAAAGGTAGTCCGCATGAAGAAGTTTTATCCTCTGTACTGTGGGCACTCCATGTTGATTATTTTATTCGTATATTGAATAAGCCCGGTTTATATACACAAGGGTATGTAGATTACCTTGTCATACTGGTAACAGGAATAGATAAAGAACCTTTAGTCGAACTGAAGTATTCATTGGGGTTTTCCGGTCCAGCGGCCACCTCAAATAATTTAGGAAATTTTTGTTAATGATTTATACAGATTAAAAAAAAAAATTGTAAGATATAAAATATAATGTAAAATTATCTGATTCGAATTTTTCCGTTGAAAAAAATTGTAATTTGAAGCATTTTTATTATTCATAACAATTTTTTTGAAGATTTTTAAAATTCGTGTCAATTGATCTGGTAGATGCATATAAGCTTGCAATAATCCCCAAATTAAATTTTTTATTCGATGCAAATTGAAATTTTCATATATTATTCAACATTTAGAATTTTTTTCAAATGAGAAGAAGCTATATTTCTTATAAATAGAAAAATTTCATTCGAAATTTCACCAAGCACCAAATATATTTTGGAACTATTTCACTGTCTAATCAAGAAATTAATTTTTGATTAGACAAAATTTAAAAAGTTATATCGTTTTCAAACTGATGCAATTTGTTAGCAATCGATGTAAAGCAAAAATTAAATTTTGAATAGCGTTTTATCTAAATACTAATTTTAGAAAACTCGATTTATATTGTATTAAAATACGCTATGGCCTTGTATCAAAAAATGTTGTCCAATTTTATTATGTACCAATTTTTAAAACTGAAACTCTTGCCACACAATAAACTGAAAATTAAAGAAAAATTCTCTGTGTTAGTTTCTTTTTAGTAATTTTTCGTACGTACACTACGATTAATGTTTGCTTAAATCAAGCCATTAACATTAGCTTTAACTGAAAAAATTCGTTAAAAAAAATACCTATATTTCTGCTTACAGAATCAATAGCTGCAGCATCCGGAGTAGGCGATCTAATCAGAGGTAATTTAAAAACTAAAATACAATGAAAATAAGTATTAAAGAATTTTGTCAAAACCATTTTTAAAGGTTTTATAGGCTAAGTTCGAAACCCTTATTTAAAGACAATCGATAGTCCGTCCGCGTGTCTTCTTTTTTTTCTTGTAGTTTATTAGACACAATAAGCCATGTAAGAATCAATATATTTATTTAAAAATAAAACAATTCTGATCTAATTTGTTACAGTTCTGTAATATTCAGAGCAGGTTTTGATTTTTAAAAATTTTCTGATATTTCAAACAAATTTTTCAAACATTTTTTTTTTAAATTTTTGTTAAATAATCTTGTAGATGCAAATAAAATCCCAATTTTCGTTTATTTCATTTCATTTCATTTTCGATAAGCTCAAAATTCGAATAGTTAAACCACTTACAAACTTAACTAGTTAGTTTTTAAATGATATAAGGTTTTAATTATGATTTTTAGTAGATTTTAGCGTCCTTCCTTCGTCCTAGATATTTGAAATCTTTTGTTTTACTTATATTGCGGACGAAATATCTTTTTTTTTAATAGGCCGCAACACTGATCGGAAGAGCCATTCTGGAATGAGCCACACTGTCCCTAATGAACTTTTAAATAAAATATTATGATTTAGAGTTTTTATTTGCATGATCACATATTATGCAAAACGCCTTAAACCTTTTTTAATTATTTTGAGAATGCTTCTTTAATTTAATTTTTACTAATTTATAGTCAACAATGCAATGAAAAAATGTAAGTTTGAATAGTTTTTAATCCAAAGACTTATTTTTGAAAACTCAATTCATAATGTATTTAAATACGCTTTGGCCTTGCATCTAAAAATTTGGTCCCATTTTATTATTAATTTTTAAAATGAAACTCTTGACACGCACTGAACTAAAATAAAATTGTTTTCTTTGTGTTCTTAATTCTTTGTATGAATTTTTTTTGCATACAAAAAGAAAAATGCTGGTTTTAATCAAACCAGTAACATTGGCGTTCACAAAAAAAATTCGTTAATGAAAAATCCCTATTTTTTACAGATGCAATAGCTGGAGTATCACTTGAGCCCCGTCGAATGAAAGGTAATTTAAAAACTAAACAACAATCTAAATGAGTATTAGAGAATTTTGTTGAAACCTCTTGTCTTTTTAAGGTTTCGTAGGCTACTGAGATTATGGTTATTATGAGTTATCATGGTTTGTTCCACACCCACAAGTCTTTAGGAATTTTTGTACACCGTGATTCAATCATGTCATTGAATTTTCAAATTGCAGATAAGTAATTTATCGCACATTAGTTTCTATCAGCCATGCAATGCACACAGAAGTCCACGATAAGTAAACTATTCACTGAACCTCCTTGATTTCCTTCCAAGCTGACAGTTAAAAACAGGTTTCTTAATATGTTACGTTCAATATTCGTATTTAAAGTCTCCCGTGGTAAACGTCTTCATCCGCTCCAAGCCCTTCACTCATGATATAGCTTATATCAAGGCACAAATCAAAAAT
>JAUELO010127133.1:0-17310 GCA_032357855.1 Amphibolips quercusostensackenii | reverse complement strand
AATATGGGAAGAATATTGGATTTGAATAATTGAAAATAATCACAAATTACAATAAAATTTTTTTTTAATTTTCAATTATTTGAAGTAAAAATTACTGATAAACAACATCAAAAGCCCTACTCAAGCGCCACTTCTGCGCGTGGCCTATTCGGTGCTGCCTTAACGAAGTAGGCAAGCAGCAGACCGGCCGAGAGCCGTGATCGTCGACTAAAACTCAGCTCAGATACGATTGAACATTTTGAATCGTATTTTGGAAATCAATAAAGTTCATGAAGGCTTTTCGCCTAAATTAATTGTAAGACTTTAGGCTCTTTGTCGTATGATTTTCAGATTTCTGCAACAATTGTCGTAGGACATGCTAAAAGTTGAAGTCGAGGTAGGAAATTTGAGAAAATCTTGAATTTTTTTAAACTTCTGACGTGCTGTATTCTGTTTTGAAATTTATAAATATATTTGCTGGGCACCACTATACGTGGAATTTCATTAGGAATTAGTGCAGTTTATTTCCTGTGAGTGCAAAAGAGAATGCGCTTCAGAATCTAGCTGCAGCAAAGCAGGTTTGAGGTGCTTCATCATCTGTTGGTTCTGCAATAGAAACTCCTGCAAAATCTTTAAGCAAATTCTAGCAGAATCTAACAAGGAGGACGAAAATAAAGAGGAGCTTGGAGCAGTCGACATACTGCAAAAATGATCTGCATCAATGGAAGAAGAAGTAGAGACAGAAAAAGAAGAGGTTGAGGAAGAAAACCAAAAAGAAGTCAAGGAGGAAGGTGATCTGGAAGAAAATCCTGCTGACCTTTAAGAAGACGTCAATCAACCTGGCCTACCCAGGCCTTCAAAAAAAAGTCTACCAGGCCCATCCAGGTGCTCTGAGGGACTGAAAACAAAACCTTAGTTAACTAACATTGTATACAACTGAACATCTTTTACTGCATGTTAGCATCATGTTAGCCATTAGAACCAATTGCTAACATGTACATTTTAGAGGGGGAGCTGCAAAAGAAGTTCGAGATGTGACCAATCACTCTTCTATAACTAGTTGCTGATCTGTTTTTTTAAAGAACTCAAATTGCCAGGGACTAGACTAAAGATATTTAGGCGAAAGTCGCTTCACATTTCTCTTTTGGAGAAACCTGATCTCGGAATATGATATAAAATTATTTCCAAATTACCTGGTATGGATGATGATAAGCGATTTTTACAGGAGGGGACCGCATTATAAATATAATTACTTTCAAAAATGATAAAAAAATGTTTCAAATATTAATTTTTTATTAATCTTTTTCTAGCTGAACTCAAAAAATTGGGGTTTGTGATAGTGCCTGTCTGCCTGTCGTTGACGTTATCGTCTGTATACTAGATAAAATTTGAAGTACTGATCGGATTGGGTTGTGCTTAAGCGCATAGTTTCAGGGACCAAAATAAAAGATCAAGTTTTAAATTAGCAATTTGAGGTAAAAAATTTAAAAAGTTAAAACATTAAAAAAATTTTAGAAATGATTTTCTTTAAATAACAAAATTCTACGTATGTCAATAAGTGGTACTAGAAAACTTGAACAATTTATGCCCAAGACTTTTTTTGATAAAAATAAAATTATCAGAGTTAAGCAATTTCAAAGTGTGCTAGAAGATTGTAACAACAACTTTTCGAATTTTCTTGAAATATCCAAAATTTAAATTTTGATCGCACAACAAAATAACGAAAAATAAAAAAATTCCATTTTGCGGTTAAACTATGCAAGGTACGAAAAAGATAAATAAACGAAAATTGAGCATGCAAAAAAGGTTTGCAAACCATTACTTATCACTTTTTTTTAGAATGCGTAATATTGTTATTCAAATAAAAATTTAAAAATTAAGTTTTTACACAAACGATACAAGATACGAAAAAAATGAGACAAATGCTGTTCACCCGAAAAGGATCTACAAATATATTATAAAGTCCTGTTATATAAATATATATTAAAGTTTCAAAAATTAATGTTGTAGACAAACGACGCACGCTTCAATAAAATGTTTAGTAAAAAAATTATTTTTTTTTACAGGATGTGCTCCTATTTATAGATCGTGACATAGGTTGATATTTGGGTGCTAACTTCGAAACATTTTTTAATTTTCCATACAACTTCTACTGATATATACCCTTTTCTAAGTTTTTAATGTAACTCTGCCTGAAATTACAGGATGTATAATATCATAAGCTTTCTAAATTTTTTGTTGTAAAATATCTAGTTTTATATCTGACTGAGTTGTCGTGTTTCAAATTCTTTGGCGATTTTGTGTACAATTAGCGCTAGCCCTGTAAATAATTTTGACGGTAGTGTAACTTTGGTCAGAATCTAATTTTCGTTAGCGAAGGAAATCTTTCGAATTTTTATATGTAAAATTTCCATACAAATTTCTCCTTACAACGCTTACTGCAAAAATTTTTATAGATGAAATTCACAAACAATCATAAAAGTATGAGTAAATTGCTTAGAAGAAAAGTACAACTTACCGCAACTCCCGGAGCAACATTGTTCTTTTGTGTCACACTGTTTGCCATTTCTTATTCTAACACAGGGTAGGTCTGGAAGATCGATTGCTTGAACCAAAAGAGCCATGTGAAGCAAAGCAAAGAGGATTATGATAGTCGGTTTCATTTTCAATGAGAAGTGCCCTCTTCTGCTTTGTCCGCGGCTTATATACAGAGTCAGGGTGAATCTAGGGGAGGGTTTATTGAGGTTGGGACGTTTAGGGATTAGATTGGAGCATATAAAGACTAAATTACGTACTCAATAAAAATTATATTTCGAATCTGGATCTCTGTAAAGTGGGGCAAGCAGTCGTTCCCGTCCCCTCCCCGGATTCGGTTCTAAGCAGAGACAACAACTTCAGGATTGGTTAAATGCTTCTCACTCCATATCAACATTAAAATTTTTTAATTTGGTGACACCATGCAGCGATAATGACTTCAAAGTAAACATTGTTTTTCAGCAAAAGCAATACATTTCTTTTAAATTTTTTTAAATAATCATTTCTGACTTAGAACAAATTGAAATTAAATTTGATTGTAATTTTATTAGAGAAACATTAGACGAGCTGATCTCTTAAGTGTTGAGCGTTTGCCTAACATCCAAGGCTTTAAAAGATTTTTCATAATTTCTGAGGCTTTAAAAAAAAATTTTCAGCAGTTTAACGAATTGTAGCATTGATTGCATTTATATAAATATACCTGTGCTTCAAAGTGCAAGAATATATGTATATCAGGAGTTCTATTGAAGCGCATAAATGATATACAATTCATTGTGTGTGGTAAAAAGAAAGACTTTCAAAGTACATTTTGAAGCAACGAATGAAATTAAAAATTGGAGAAATTTTTTTATCTTTTTTTAAAACATTTTCTAACTAGGTCTATGTTAACTTCGGACTGAGTCATCGAGTTTCAAAGACACGCTAGCCGTGTAGATGATTGCTGTCGGTGGTATTAGTATTATAAAAACATACGCAACGTTTTGATAACTATCATTCGAAAAACAAGTTAAAACTAGGTTAAATGAGAATCATAAGTCTTAGGTCAACGTGAAATCGAGGAAAGGTATTTAGCAATAAGGAATGCGATAAGCTATGCTACATTTTCCGTTAAAGGCACATCGAATATGCATCCTGGCAAAAGGATAGTAGCGGAAAAATTACTTAGAATTCTATACCTTTATTGAGTAATTTATATAAAGAGAACAAAAATGTTTTTTTCAGCAGCAAACACATTTTTAGTTGATTATTTCATAATGAAATAAGAATACATATTTTTTTAAACAAACTCATTCACGCTTGTGAAAGTTTCTTCTCAAAACCTTGGCACACATAACAATGAATCTACAAAAATGCTTGTGCGTGCAGCTTTATTTTGTCTAGTGTTATAGAAAAGGTGCTCAGGTGTACATCACTGCGTTGCAGCTATTTAAATATTTATGGAATTAAAAATAAAAAAAAATAGTCTTTAGTAGGAATTCTATTATAAGAACCTCCACCAATAAAAAAAATGAAAATTGTACAGAATGCAGTAAGTCTAAATTTTATAATTCAATAATAATACAAGCTTTATATATAAAATATTATTAAGAATTTTCTAATCCATTTTTCAACAAGCGCATGGCGCAATTTTCGATTATTTTTTGAAATCACTTGAAACAATTGAAAACTTTTGTTGCCGGGGAACTTATATTTAATAATATAATCAAGTATAATGATTATCAAAGGCACAAAGTTTTAAAATGTTTTGAGAAAAGAAAAATACTTCCTATAATTCATGGTACAATTCAAACTGCTTTTTTATTTTTAAAAATCAATTTCAACGGAATATTTAAAAATATTTCTAAACATTTCGAAAGATTTCCAAAATTGACAAAACAGAATCTTAAAAATTCGTAGCCATTTATTTTTCATTTTTGAGAATTTAATAAAGAATTGTAACAATTCAAATAATTTTTAGAGATATTCAAAAAGTTTGAACGTTTAAAAAATTATTCAAAAGTAATTTAAAATTGAAAATATATTTACCAAAATTCAAAACAAAATGCAAATTCTTGAAGATTTCGAAAACCAATTTTAAACCTTTTTAAAAAGTTCGAAAGGCTTTAAAAAAATAGAAATCTTTTCTTGAGATTTCTGAGAAAAATTTTAATTCCTGGTTTGAAAAATTAATTTTTAAAGAACATGAACATTGGTATTTGAAACATTTCACAAGAATTCTACAAATGTTGAAAATATCTGGAAGATTTATGAGCAATTTTTTAAAAAATATTTTTCAAGGTTTTAGGAATAGTTTGAAACAGTTTAAAAAATATTTTCAAAAATTCTGAAGGTCCTCAATATCTATTATACTAACTTGATTTTTTCCTAAAATTTTTTAGAATACTAAAGAATAAAAAGAATATACTTTTTCGACATGCTACATGCTACTAATATACTTAAAAAATAAATGCTTATTTAAAGTCTTTAATTAGTATCCAAAACTATATATCCCCTAAAATTATAATTTGGGTAAACCTTTTTTTCTTTGATGACTGAAAAATATTTTTTTATCAAAAATTGAATAATTTGGTTAAAAATTGGTCTTTCTGGGTTAAAAATTGATATATATTTTTATTAAAAATTCTAATATTTTATTGAAAATTCATTGTTTTTGTTTAAAAATAAAATCGGTTGAAAATTAATCTTTTTTATTAAAGATTTATCTTTTTTTTTAATCCATCATTTTGATCAAAAACAATTTTATTTTGTTGTTAATTTATAATTTTGTTTTAAGAAATTAAACTGTTTTGTATTCGTCATTCTTAGAAAAAGTTGTTTTTCTCTGCTTAAAAATTCAGCTGGTAAAAAAATTTTTTTTTGGTTTAAGATTCAGCTATTTTGTTAAGAATTTGTCTTTTGAGCATTAATTCAACTGTTGCTTATTTTGAATCAAAAAAAAAAAATCTAATCAATAAAAGATAAAAATATCAGTTCTTAACCAAAAATATAATAGGTGGATTTTTAGTTAAAAATTTAAGTTGCTATCAAAAAAAATTTCTACTAAATGAATCAATGAATCGATCTTCAACTTTATATTTAAATTTCAAGCCAAAAATATAAATCCTTAACTAAAATAATGAATTTTTAACTAGGATGATTAAAGTTTAAGCAAAAATAATTAATCATTATCTAAAAAAATTAATTATTATTAAAAAAGACAAATTTTTAACTAAAAAAAGATCATTTTCCAACAAAAAATCCAATAGTTACATTTCTAGTTTTTCAAAATTATTATACAAAAGAGCTGAATTTTGGACTAAAATTATGTAATATTCAAATAAAATTTTTCTATTTTCATTTTTAAACACAAATCTCAACAACATAGTTGTTAAAAATATTTTAATTTTCAATCGAAAACAGTTGAATTTAACCAAAAAGACGAATTTTAAGCATAAGAAAAATTTTTAACTAATAAGGATTTCCGTAGTCAAAAGAGAGAGAAAAAGTGGCAAACTAACTGTTGAATTTTCAAGAGAAAATTAGTTTTCAACAAAGAAGATTAATTTTTATGTTAAAAAAACAAATTTTCACCAGAATACGTGAATATTATTTAAAACGATCACTGCTAAAAAAAATAAAATTTAAATTTTCCAGTTAACATACGTCATTTCAACAAAATAAACTCTTTAATAAAAAAGTTAAATCCATTTATATGAAGCTACTTTAACTTTTTGAAGATTTTGTAAGTAATAAAATTTTCTTAAAATTCATGTAAAATTTGAACTGATTTTTTATTTTCAAAAATTAATTTTAAAAGAATATATAAAATGATATTTGAAACCGTCATAACAAAATCAGGAAAATTGTAGGGCAATTTTGTTCATTTTTTCAAATTTTGAGAAAAATTTGAAAAAATCCAAATATTCTCAGAATATATTTGAAGTGCTTGAAAGTTTTGGAAATTTTTGATAAATAATTTTAAATTTAAGAAGATTTTTAAAAATTGAAAATAAACTCTTGAATTTTCTCAAGAATGTAAGGAACATTATATATCTGTATAAAACAGAATGCTGTAAAATAGAGAATTATATTTTGTCGACGTATCTGAAATATTCAAAACTCGTTTTGAATTTTTTTAAGGATTTTATGAAAATTATATTTTTATAAACTTCACAACAAATAAAAAAATTTCCGAGGGCATAAAAAAAATTCTGAAATTCCATGCAAAATTTAAATGAATTTTTGATTTAAAAAAATAACATTTGAGGAAAAATTAACATAGATTTCTAAACACTTAAAAATATTTCCTAAAATTTTGAAAAAGAATATGGATGATTTTAAAGAATAGTTTTTAATTAGCAATGTTACAAAGTTTTATGATAATAGAAAAATATTTCTTGAAATACATGGGATAATTTTAACTAACTTTTTATTTTTTTAAATTAACTTTTAAAAAATATTTGAAAATACTTTTAAGCATTTTAAACTATTTCCAAAATTGTCAAAAAAGAGTGTTAAAGATTTGAAGGCAATTTTTTTTATTTTTTACAATTTTACGAAAATGTTTGAATAAGTAAGGATAGTTTTAGAAGATTATGATTAAAAAATGTTTTCAAAAAATTTACAAAAATTTTAAGCAAAAATTTAAATTTTTAAAGATTTCGAAAAAATTTTCGAAGTTTTTCAAGAAAGTTTTTAATTTTCAAAGATTTAAATATTTCTTTTGAATAACTCGAGTCCGTTTTAAAGATACATATTTCTTTGTAAATTTTTGAGAAAAATTAGAATAGTTTTAAAAGATATATAGAAGGTTTAAATGTTTGAAAAATAACTAAAAAATAATTTGAGTTCAACTAAATAAAACAATAAGTCGAAACAAATATAAATTCTTAAAGATTTCGAAAAAGTTTTGAAGCTTTTTTGAAATTTAAAGGGCTTTAAGAAAATAAAAAACCTTTTTTAAAATTACTGTAAAATTTTTCTCGTTTAAAAACATTAATTTAAAAATATTTAAAACGTTTAAAATATTGCTGCAAATGCTGAAAGAAATTCAAAAGTTTCAAGGACAATTGCTTTTAATTCTCAAAGATTTTGAAAGCCTTATAACCTTAAAAAATGACCAAATAAACTTGCGAAAGAAATATTTATTCAAAATTTTTATTCTGTATTAAAAAACTATTTAATTTATTTCTATTAAAAAGTTCATTATTTTGTTGCAAATTCGTATTCTTAGGTTAAAAATGCAACTAATTGAAAATCAATCTTTTTTGGTTGAAGATCCAACTGCTATGTTTAAAATATATTGTTTTTATATTGAAGGTTCATCATTTTAGTTAAAAATTTATATTTTCCTTTTTTAAAAAATTAAACTGTTTTATAAAAGAATTAATTCCTTTTTTGAAAAATTCATACTTTTTTGGTTGAAAATGTAGCTGGTAAAAATTAGTTTTTTTGTTCGAGGATTAAGCATTTTTGTAAAGTTTGTTTTTCTGGCATAAATACAATTGCTTTTTTTAATCATATAGATTTATAGTTGCATTATCATTTATGCCATTTTTGGCATACATTACATTCGCGTTATTATGAAAAAATATGTTTTTTATAAACTTAATTAAAATTTTAGACTAAATTTTTAATATTTAAAGTAACCGATGCAAAGTATATACACTATACACATATATGTTATAAATGTAAGTAGGTTTGGTCTTAAAAATTTAATATTTAAGCATATTAGCGATTAATTTTTTTTTTAGTTTTTGTATGTTTTAGAAACGAGAAAGTTTCAGCTTAAATAGTTTTGACAATAATTTTTAGAGGCCAAAAAGTTTTATTTTTTTAATTTGTAGGTGGATAACTGAAAAAGTACTTTTTTCCTATACTGATTGAATTTAATAAATTGAAAATACTGTGAGAAGTTTTGTAACAATTTTTAGAATTGAAAAGGTTTTTATCATATCTTAACATATAAGCTTTATGAAACAATTGAATGAAGCTGTCGTTTCTTTTTCGCGTTCTTCGTGTGGGAAAATTTCGTGGTAGTCTTGAGTAGAAAGATCGGCTGGCTAGACTGACTCTAGACCGTCTACTTAAAACTATCTGACAGGGTGTTGGCCTAGGCCCTCTCAGACGGACTTGTTTGAACCATTTGTAAAGTGTCATCAAAACGGTCTGGCTTGGCCCCTCACAGACAGAATGAATTGCAAAATTTTCAAAATGTCATCGAGACGGTCTGGCTTGACTTATCTCAAACTGACTCGATTGCAAAATTTAAATGTTCATCGAGACGGTCTGGCTTGGCCCCTCTCAGAAGGACTCAATCGCAAAATTTTTAAAGTGTCATCGATACTGTCTGGCTTGGCCCCTCTCAGACGAACTTAATTGCAAAGTTTCAAAGTTTTGTCGAGACGGTCTGGCCTGACCCTTCTTCAGACTGAATTGTTTGCGAAATTTTCAAAGTGTCATCGAAAAGGTCTGGCTTGTCCCCTTTTAGACGGACTAAATTGCAATATCGTCAAAGTGTCATCTAGACTGTCTGGCTTGACCCCTCTTGGACGAACTTGATTGCAAAAGTTTTAAAGTTTCATCGAGACGGTCTGGCTTTGCTTCTCTTAGAAGAAATCGATTGCAAAATTTTCAAAGCGTCATCGAGACGGTCTGGCTTTGCCCCTCTCAGACGGCCTTCTTAAAAAATATCTAAGTGTTATCGTAAAGGTCTGGTGTTATCCTCAGCAGGTGAACATAATTAGAAAAACTTTCAAGTATGTTTACGTGTGCAGGGTCCTTTTCTGTGTTCTGTCTAAGGTGAATTCCATTCCTTTTCCTATCTCTAAGTCTTGTGGTGTATAATCATCTTTTTAACTCTATTTTTCATTCTTTGGCGTCTATGTCGATTTTATCATTCGACCACGCATCACCAGACATTTTTTCTACAACCGCAGTACCACACACTTCAGTCGCACTATTAACGAGGACATCCTCTATCAGAGTCAATGCACCTTCAATGTCTTTATTAATTAATAGCGGCTTCAAAGTTGAAGCGAATTTACTTTTAAAGACTGGCAGGTTATAATCAGTATTAGATACAAAACTCCTTATGACCATATGACCAAGTATTTGTAATAAGCAAGCCCTTTTCTACGCATAAGCTAACTAATTTTTCTCCGTTACCATATATTCTTGTATCCCCAAAGTTACCTAGCACATTTTTTCGAATCTTGTCGTTCAAAGCCAACCTATTCATTCATGTCACCTTGTGTAATAATTCTGTCACTCTGATCGCAAGTACCTATTGTATCCAATAAGGTGTCCCAGAATACATCTTTAATTTAGCTTGGATCGACCTCAACTAGGTCGCAGCGCGCTATGATAAGTAATCCTGTGATTTCAACTTTTATTTTAACCCACAACTGTCTGGGAGGTACAAAGCTATTCTTTATAAAATGCTGCTTTACTCTCTTATTTATAATGAAACCTACCCCTCGTTTACAATGTGATAACAAAATTTTTTTAATTGGTTTTCATCACAGCTAACTACGTATTAAACAATTTTAACAACGTGAATTAAACAAAACTGCGATCTAAAATGATTTCAACCACATTATTATTCAAAAACCTTAAATAAAAACAGAGGAATGTGCCAATTTAAAAGGGGTTGAAAATATTTCATCTAATGGTCGATGTGGGTTATCCAAACATATTCAGAAAAATATTTTTCCTACTAAGCACAGAAAGGGATTAAGTTGAGGAGATAGATTCTACTGCTATGAGCATTTAAAACATAAGGACAAAAACTGTATCAAAAAGTATTCAATCATTGTCACGTCACCACTGAACAGAAAATTTTCGAATACTCTTAAATGCAAGCCTTCTTACGGGTTATTATTGTAAAAGTAATTAAATATTTGTATTTGCAAACTTTAATGTAATTCAGATTTTTAATAATAAAAAATAATGTTGTCTAGCAGTGAAAAAATATTTTGTAGGTCGTTTGATGACAGAACAACAAAGTAAGTATTTTAAAAATCATATGCGGCTTGCTAAAATGATGATTAATTTTTGAGCAATAAGTATAATGATTATTAAGGATTTTCTTGAAAGTGTAAGTATATTATAAGTATAAGTATAATTAGGAGTATAAGTATATTATTAGTATTTTATTATAAAGTGATATTTTTTATTAGCCTAAAATTATCTTTGTTTGTAATTGATCTTTACGTTACTGCTTCTAAAAAATTATTTTACTAAAACGCTATCGTGTTCTAATGAAACTTCATTGGCGATTATATTTAAAATGGTAAGGAAATCAAAAATATCTTACGTTATTTGTCCTAATATGAAAACTGAGTGTACATTTATACATGTTCATCTTGAACAATTTAATCTGTTAAGTATTACATTTGGTGTGATTGCATTCTTCAAAAATTAGATTTGGACAGGCGCCCGTATCTATCATTATTCAAACTTGATTTTTCAAGCCGTAAGTCGGTAGTATTATATAAAAAATAGTGTAAGTCATGCTCTAAATTATTTATACTGTTTTGAAATTGTTTTATTCTTGGGAGTCAGTTTAAGGTGCGTTTAAAGGCTTCCTTGAGTCCGCATCTGTGTACCAGTTCTGGGGAGGACGTTGAAGTTTTCCTGGGTCAATGTGAGTTGTTCTTGTTGTGGTTGAGGGCTTTGTTGGAAATTGTTATTATTAATTTTGTTATTATATTCGCTAATCAAATGACCTGTATTTTTAAAATAGTTGCAAATGATTAGTCCGTTCTGTGTATTGTTCTGTCAAGGACAGGAAGGGTTTGGCAGGTAGGTTTTGGGCCTCTTTGATTCCATAGAGGACCTTGTCTTGAATTCTGTGGTGTTTATAGGGGCCTTTTTTGATTTTCTTTATATCTCTATGTTTGATTTTGTGGGTCATATTAGACCAAGCATTTTTTAATTAAATGCTGTTCTTATATAAATATGGCTCTTGATCTCTAATTATTATTTGTAGTTGTCCTCAGATAGTTTGGAAATTGTCGCGAATTATTGTTTGTAAATCACCTTAGGTTATAATCTCAAAATGATATTTGAATTTTTTTTTAAGGTTTTTTTATTGTTCCTTTAAAATTGTCTTTGTGTAATGTGTTCAAATTATGTTTGGGGTTAGTTAGAATCTGATAATTGTTAAATAAGACTTGCACGTGTGGATGCCGTATGTACAATCGTTCAAGAGAATTGACATGACATGGAATCTTCGCAAATAATAGCACCTTTATTATTTTGTATTTTATTTACTGTAACTTCATTTAGTTAAGCGTAAATTGATATTTTTCTTAGTTCTTCAGTTGCGGCATTTGGTCTTCATATTTCTGACCCGCTTTTAACTGTTTTCAAAAATGATAGTAATTTACCTATTTTCGTTTTCCTACTGATGAATATTACCTAATTTTCCCTGTAGCTGATACACTGTTTTTAATTTTAAGCATACCGCGCTTATTTTATTTATTAGTTCATGTACTGTATTGTAAGTGTTACTGTAAATACATTTCCGATCTTCCCATCGCTTGTTCGCATGCCTCACCAAAATTACTAAAAGAGGCGTTATTTGTTCCGTCAAATAATGGCACGACCTTCAGTGCGTTGTTGGGTAGTTTACTCATTTTTGATGCTCCTGAGTCTAAGGCTAATTTTAAATTTTATTTTAAGTTTAAAGCATTTTGAATTTTAAGTGTGGGTGTGAGAGCTTCCTGTCCTGGTAGGGTTTTTTTGCATTTTTGATTACTGTTGAATTTTCTTTGCTCAGATTGTCGATGCTCATGTTAAGGTTTATGAATGTCACATCGTATAATATATTATCCTCGAAAGTATCTCTTTAAAAGTTTTTTTGTATCAGAAAAGTTCTTGTATTACTAAGTTCCTTGTATCTAGTCTTGGAAATTTGAGTTAATTTGAGAATCTGCATTTGGTATATTTTGTTGCTAAAGACGTATCACTAAAACCAAGTGCGCATATTGATGAATTGTTTTCGATTCCTGTACCTAAATCGGCTTTTGAGGTTTTTCAATGTTTATAGAAAGCTCTTAGTTATTTTAGATTATTTTTGCTGATTCCGGATTTTATCAAATTTGTTAACGGGTTCTTGGCTTGTCTAATTCAGACGGTTAAGCCAACATTTATTTATTCTATTACATCAGGTAACATGGATCGTAATTTGATTTTCTTACAAGAATTACAGAATATAGATGATTTTTTAGAATTTTTTATTTTGGGATACAGGGCATACATTTGAGCATTCTGTTGTGTTTCATGTGATAATGTTTTTAAATGCTGAACAAGATTTTATGAAAATTTATATCAAATTAGCCCTCTAATTAAAGTATAAAAAGTTTCAAAAAAGTCTCTTATTCAACAGAAACAAACTCGCCCTCCTCCCAATCTGTGTATATACATTTTTTTCTTCCTCACCGCTCTTCTACTCTCTAGTGTACAACACATCCTAACCTACACTGCAATTTTCTCCCTTTTCACGTAATCTTTCCCAAGCTACCGACCTCTTTGCTCTGCTTTCCACTTTAACATTTTCACTACTTTCCTTTTCTTCCCTTTTCTTTTCCTAGTGGTCCTCTTCTTTCTCCTCCATCCGAATTAGCTTCATTCTGCCTTTCTTCTTGTTCCACTTTAGAATGTTTCGCTTACTTTCGCTCTTATGTATTTGATTCTCACCTCGACTCCTGTACGTTACAGCCTTTCCTTCTCTCTTCGGAGCCACTTTTCCACCAACTCCTTTCTCTCCTTCCAGTCGTCCTCAACCCATTATCCTGAGCCCGTGAGCTTACCTCTTGCCTTCAGCAAATCCGTTTTTTTTCATCTCTTTCAGCTTGAGCATCAATCCTCTATGAATCTCACAACACTGCTATACCTTTGCTACTTTTTATGTGTGTGCCGCTGGGCCCCCCACTACACTGAGCACCTCGCAATCATCTTCACTGACCCCCAACACCTTTAAGTTTCTCCTTTTCTCGTTACTAGTCTCCTTCTCCACCGCCAACTTTTCCTTTGCCAAAGCCCTTGTAGGAATTCTTGCATGTGCTCTTGTTCTCATTCGTCCGACAAGCTGCATCTTCGTCATCCTCTTCAGTAACTTTTCCCTTTCTATCTTGTTTTCCATGTTCGCTTGTTTTCTCTATTTCTCCTATTCCACTTTCATCAGCTCCCACCAAACCTCCATCTCCTTCTTTTTCTCCTTCTTCTTTTTCTCACCGTCCCCACTCATCACGCCATTCAGCTGTTGCCAACAACTCTACCTTTCCTTACTTTTCCTCACTCTCCGTGCCTGCTGTAACTTACCTCTCACTTTCTCTTCTTCTACACCGCAGTCGACACCACTGCAGTCAGGCTACCGTCTCGTCACAGCTGACACTCTCTCTCTACACAAGCTCCCAGCTCCTTATTTTCCTTGTCCTTCCGGTTCGACCCTTAACCTAAAAATTCACACGTGACAATTTTTACTTTGCTCCTCAAACTTTTTTAGATATTTCACTTTTCACACATTCTCTTCCAATTTTTCCCAGACACTTTCTTAACTTAATACTTACAACACCAATCTTTATTCTGCCAAAATGCCTTACAGATTACACGAACGTTTACTCATTTTCAAACTTGCACTGTAAGTTGAAAAGTGACTAAGTCATTTTTTAAGTTAAAATAAGAAAATTAATTTTACAAAAATTTTCAAAGCTCTTTTAAAATTAGAATGAAAAAATAATCTTCACGAAACATTTCAAATTCTTTTAAAAATTAAAATAGAAAAATAGATTTTACAAAAATGTTTTAGGTTCTTTTTTTGTTGAATTTTATTTTTTTATTCTAAGTTCAATAATGACTTGAAAAATTTTTGTAAAATCTTTTCTGAAATTTCAAAGCATTATGTAAATTTTTTTATCATTATCACAAATATAAAACAAAATGTATCAAAACCTTTTTAATACCTCAATAATAAATTAATTTCACAAAAGTTTTGCAAGTTCTTTTAAAAATGAAAATAAAAAAATTAATTTCACCAAAAGATAAAGAATCACTAAGTAAATTCTTGTGAAATTTATATTTTTGTTTGAATGAAAAAAAGAACCTAAAAGAACTTCCTGAAATTGATTTAAATATAAAAAATGACTCAAAACGATTTCGTAAAAGTAACTTTTTTTATTTTAGTTGTGAAAAAAACTTGCAAAACCTTCTTGAAATTTATTTTTTTATTCTACTTCTAAAAAGAACTAAGAAGAATTTCGTGAGACTTATTTTAATATGAAAAAATTAAAATCTCTTACTTATAATTTAGTCCATATTTAGATAAAATTATACATTATTATATATTATTAAATATTCCAATGTTAACAGGTAAGATAAAATTTTAAACAAAAGAGGCGATTTAAAAAAAAATACGTTACTGCTAAACTAGATAGCTGCATATTCAGCAAAAAATATCAATTTATAATAAATGGTTAAATTTAAAAATTGAAAAGATATGGTTCAAGCAAAAAAATGGCATTGTCAAATTTTTTGTGGAAAGAACAAATTTTTCACACAAATAATATTAGCTAAAGTGATGAAGCTTCAAGCAAACTGATGAATCTTCAACTGGAACAAATACATTTTGAAAAGAAATGAATTTTTAACAAAAGAGTGTGAATTTTATTCGAGTAGTTTTATTTTCAACCAGAAAGATGAATGTTCATCTGAAATGAAAATTAACCAAAACAGGAATAGTTAAATTGTCAGTGAAAAAACTCAATTTTTAAACCAAAATAATTAATTTTTGAACTGAGACTATGAATTTTTTTCTGGAATAGTTAAATTTTAAACAAAAAGATAAATTTTCCAATAAAATGATTATTCTTTAGCTGAAATAGTTTAATTTCCAACTAAGAAGATTAACTTATTGTAATAAAAATATGAATTTTCGTCAAAATTCATAAATTTTCTACTAAAATAGGTAAATTGTCAAATTTAATTAAAAAGTAATTTTTAGCACAAAAAAAAGTAATTTTAAAGGCAATAGTTACACTTTGAATATGAGGGATGATTTTCAACTAAAATGATGAATCTTAAATTGGAATATTTGAATTTCAAACTGAATAGATGGATTTTTTACTTAAATGATGACTTTTTGACTACAATATTTTACTTTTCAACCGGAATGATTAATTTTTAAACAAGAAGAATAATTTCTATCACAGCAGACTAATTTTTAACACAAAATATAATTTTTTAACAATAAATCAAATAGTCAAATTTTTAATTAAAAAAATTAATGTTCAACTAAAGGAATGAATTTCGAACTAAAATGGTGAAATATTTAACTGAAATAGTTACATTTTTAGTTTAAAATAATTAATTTTTAAAAAGAAAACTTTCTAACAAAGTAGTTAGAGTTGAAACTGAAATAGTTGAATTTTTAATAAAGAATATTATTTCTAGTCAAAGAGAAAACAAATTTTCAACCAAATATCTTAGTTTTCAACCAAAGAGATAAATTTTTAATTTACATTAAAATTTTTAATTTACATTATAACAAACGAATTATCAATAAAATACATGATTTTTCAACTTTAAAATATCAATTTTCAACCAGTTATATGGTAACAATTAAATTTATGGTTGAAAAATTAATTTCAATAAAGAAACAAATTTTCAACAAAAAATTTTATTAAAGTTATCTGAATAATATATAGGTTGATGGGCATTATCAAATGTGTCTAGAAAATGATTAAACGTTCTAAAATTTCCAGTGCATTTACACTTATTTTTTATTTAAACAAAAAAAAAACGAGAGAAAATAAACAAACATTTAGAAACTTATGCATTCTCGTTAAAAAAATATTTATCCAAATAGTTTAGATTTTCAATCTAGAAAATGAATCTTCTACAAAATAAAATAGTTTAATTTTTAGTAAAAAAAATTATTTTTCAACTAACTTAAATAAGTCTTTAACAAAATGGATGCATGTTTAACCGTAGAGATGAATTTTTAATCAAGGTCCATGAAAAACAAAATATCTACGAAAACTTAAATAGTGGAATTTTTAGGTTTAGATTAATTTTACAAAAAAACTAATCTTTAACAAAAAAAAAAGAAAATTTCAGCCTAAAATATTAATTTTCTATTAAAAAAATCATTTTCAACAGAATACATACATTTTTGACGAAAAAAATTAAACATCAATAACAAATATCAAAGGAAACTAAAAAAAAAATATATTTTCAACAAAAAAGATTAAACATCTATTGAAATAACAACAAAAATTTCTCAAAAACATGAAAGCTACGTTTTTAGTTGAAAATATTAATTGGACCACTAACCGGATGACCAATTGAAAATTAGCCTTGAATTTGAAATGTGACAGTGCCATTTATATTATGAATAAAAAAATTCATCCGGCTTCAAGAATGATTCAGCCTGCACAAATCTGATAGGATGCCTTTTTTTGATTAGCAGAACCTTTCAAAATTAAAAAAAAAGGAGTGAAAAACAGTGTGTGGCAGTAGGGCCACTTTACTGTTTTTGGTTTTCCTTTCCCGTTTACATTTCTTTTTTCTCATTCCACCTTTTCTCTTTCTGTTTTTATTTTCCCCTTTCCGGTTTCCCTTCGCTTTTATCTCTTTCTGCTTCCTCTTTTTTCTTATTTCACTCTTCCCCTTTTCCCTTTACAGTTTCTTATTTCTCCTTTTTGGTTTCCTTTTTTTTCTTTTTCCGTTTTCCTGATTTATTGTCCTATTTTTGTAGTAAAAGGGAAAAGAGAAAATTGAAGGGGAAAGGCAAAGGGAAAAGGAAAGAGAAAG
>JAUELO010126713.1:0-17315 GCA_032357855.1 Amphibolips quercusostensackenii | reverse complement strand
ACCTTAAGTAAATAAAGTTCCTTTTTAGTCTGAAATAAAAACAAATTTAACAATCACTTCATATGTAGAGGATTCAACAATTTTATAATATTTGCAAAAAAAAATTTCTTTATATAAGTCGCACGCGAATCGCGAAAATCTGAAGAAACCAAGCGCAAAGCACGAGACAAATTTATCCGAGCACGTAGCGCGAGGTGAATACATTATCGAGTGCGAAGCGCGAGATAAATATATGATCGAGCGTGAAGCGCGAGATTCAACAGCGCAGCGGGCAGATTTTTTTAAATGAAGGATGTAAAGTTATAATTTAAAATTATAGATTTAGGATTGAAGATTCAGTTACAATGTACTTACCAACAGAATTAGGGAAAACTGCAAAAGCGATGAAAACAGTTCCAACAAGAATCTTCATTATTCTAAATACTGGTTACTACCGATTAAATAGAATGTTTTATAGAAAATGATTAGGACGCTTATATACTAATCGCTATCTCCGACGTCATTCTAAATTAAATAATTTTTTTACAATGGATTGAAGTTCGTATTTCATCGATTTGTTTGCCCATACGAAAACGTAAGAATAGTACAAACAATGGTGTTGTGTATCAAGTAAAGTGACTGAAATGACAGTTGTAATTTAATGTAAGGATTAATGCAATCTTAGAAGGTCATAACATGATACGAAGAATGGAAAATTTTTTTTTATTCAAGCAGAAAAATTTGTGGGTTTCTAATTTTATAGACAATTAGAACGTCATGTGAAATTTTTAGGTTATACATATATAAGAACCATGAAGAAATTATACAAGTTGGGATAAAATCAATTATAAATTTGAAATTATAAATTTGAAATTTGAAAATTTTATTTTAAAGCCAAAAAGACAAAAATAGTAAATGAATTTTTTTCCAAAAAGATTAAATATATACAAAAAGAGATGAAGTTTTAAATCAGAAGACGAACTTTTAAAAGGCGTTTAATTTTTAATCAAAAAGATGAATTTTTTATCAAAGAAATTAATTTTATAATAAAAAAGACAAATTTTTTAATGAAATACATGAATTTTTAAACAAATTGGTTAATTTCAAACCAATAAAATTAATTTTCTATTAAAGAGACAATATTTCACAACATACATAAATTTTTAATCAAATAGTTGAATTTTCAATTAAGAAGTTTAATTTTCTACTGAGAGACGAATTTTCAACAAATTACACAAAATTTCAACTCAATAGTTAAATTTTTTAATTTAAAAAACCGCTTTTAACCAAAAGTGGAACAGTTAAATTTTCGCCTAAAAAAATTAATTAAAAAAAAATTCTAACAAAACAGTTGAATTTTCACCCAGGAAAAATTAAATACCAACAAAAAATTCATTTTCAACTAAAATAGAATAATTTTAAACTAAAAACTTGTTTTTTCAGCAAAAAGGATTTATTTCTTACCAAAAAAGACGAATTAAAAAAAATATATATATATTTTTTCTACCTTGAAAAATCGAATGTTCAATAAAATTGTTAAATTTTGAACAAAAGAAATTAAATTTTAACCACAAAGGTAACAGTTGCATTTCTAACCAGAAAAGATGAAATTTCTACAAAAGGTAATCAATTTGCAAACCAAAAAGACAAAAGTTAAAAAAAAAAATAGTTGAATTTTCAAGTAAAGAAATCGATTTTTAACCAAATAGAGAAAAATTTAATTTTTAGTTTAAAAATATTGATTTTCATCAACAAAAAAAATTAATATTCAAAAAAATGGTAGAAATTTTTAACTAAAAAATTAATTTTTAACAAATTAGGTCAACTTTAAGACAAATACTTTAATTTTTTACCGAATTGTTGAATGATCGAGAGAAAAATATGAATTTTGAACAAAGTAGTTGAAATTTTCAACTCGAAAGTGTTAATTTTTTACAAAAAATATAATATTTAGTCAAAGATTTGATTTGAACAATAAATTTGTATTAATAAAAAATATATTTAATACCAAAAAGAGAAATTTTCAACAAAATACATCATTTTTCTACAATACAGGTAAATTTTCAACCGAGAGGATTAATCTTCTACCAAAAAAAGAAAATTTTTTACAGAATTAAAACACGAATTGCAAATCAAATAGTTAAATTTTTCTAACTAAAGAGATCGATTTTTAACCAAAAATGGAATACTTTAATCTTTTCTTAAAAATATTAATTTTCAACCAAACAACGAATATTCAAGAAAATAGTTGAATTTTTTAATCTAAGAAATGAATTTTTAACAAAGTTGATGAACCTTCAACTAAAAAATTAATTTTTAACAAAGTAGTTCAACTTTTGAACCAATAGTTTAATTTTTTACAAAATAATTGAATCTTCGAGCCATAAATATGAATTTTCTAGAAATTAGTTAAATTTTTGACTTAAAAATGTGAGTTTTCATCAAAAAAGATAATTTTTAGTCAAAAGATTATTTTTGAACCACAAAAAATATTAAATTTCTACAAAAGAAAAAAATTTTCAATTTAAAAAGACAAATTGAAAAAAATAAGTTGAATTTTCAACAAAAAAATTGTTTGTTAAACGACAAATGCTTAACAAATTTTTTTAATCCTGAAATAAAACAGATTAATTTAAACCAAAAAAGTTGTATTTTCAACAAAAAATTGATATTATACCAAAAAAGACCAATTTTTAGCAAAGTACATAATTTGTCCCCCAAATAGTTAAATTTCATAGGAATTATTTTCTACCAAAAAAAAAAAAAAAAAAACGAATTTAAAACAGAATTCATAAATTTTCAAACGAATAATTAAATTTTTAACTGAAAATGATCGATTTTAATTCAAAAAAGGAGTAGTTTAATTCTCAGGTAAAAAATATTTATAAAAAAAACTTATTCTACAAAATAGTTAAATTTTGTAACCAAAGAAATGAATTTTCAACTAAAGTAATAAATCTTTAATTTAAAAATTAATTTTTAACAAAGTGGTTTAAATTTTATACAAATAGTGTAATTTTCTACCAAGTTGTAGAATGTTCGATTCAAAAATATGCTTTTTTTACAAGAGGAGATAAATTTTTCAAACCAAAAAGACAAACGTTTAACAAAAATAGTTAAATTTTCAACAATACAATTTTTTGTTCAACGACGAATTCTCAAAAAATTGTTTGAATTCTCAAATAAAACAAATTAATTTTTAACAAAAAAGTTAAATTTGAAAAAAAAATTATTTTATACCAAAAATACGATTTTTTACAAAATACATTATTTTTTCACCATAGAGTTCAATTCTCAACAAATTATTAACAGAATTATTAGATGGATTTTATAACCAAATAGTCGAATTTTTGACTAAACAGACGATTTTCAACCAAAAATGAAATCCTTTGATTTTTTGAAAAATATTGATTTTCAACCAAAAAACGAATATTTAACAAAAAAGTTAAATTTTTCAATCCAAAAAATAAATTTTCAACTAAGTTGATAAACCTTCAACTTAAAAATTAATTTTTAACAAAGTATTTCAACTTTTGAAAAAATAATTTAAATTTCTGCAAAATGGTTGAATCTTCGAGCCATAAATATGAATTTTCTAGAAATTAGTTAAATTTTTGACTTAAAAATGTGAGTTTTCATCAAAAAAGATAATTTTTAGTCAAAAGATTATTTTTGAACCACAAAAAATATTAAATTTCTACAAAAGAAAAAAATTTTCAATTTAAAAAGACAAATTGAAAAAAATAAGTTGAATTTTCAACAAAAAAATTGTTTGTTAAACGACAAATGCTTAACAAATTTTTTTAATCCTGAAATAAAACAGATTAATTTAAACCAAAAAAGTTGTATTTTCAACAAAAAATTGATATTATACCAAAAAAGACCAATTTTTAGCAAAGTACATAATTTGTCCCCCAAATAGTTAAATTTCATAGGAATTATTTTCTTAAAAAAAAAACGAATTTAAAACAGAATTAATAAATTTTCAACCGAATAATTAAATTTTTTACTGAAAATGATTAATTTTAATCCAAAAAAGGAGTAGTTCAATTTTCAGTTTAAAAATGTTTATAAAAAAAACTTATTCCACAAAATAGTTAAATTTTTTAAGCAAAGAAATGAATTTTCAACTATGGTAATAAATCTTTAATTTAAAAATTAATTTTTAACAAAGTGGTTTAACTTTTATACAAATAGTGTAATTTTCTACCAAATTGTAGAATGTTTAATGAAAAAATATGCTTTTTTGACAAAAGGAGATAAATTTTCAAACCAGAAAGACAAATGTTTAACAAAAATAGTTGAATTTTTTACCAAAAAATTTTTTTGTTTTAAATAAAAAAAAACAGTTAAACATAACAAAAAAAGGCTAATTCTCAACAAATTGAATGAATCCTCAGATGTAACAGATCCAAAACTTTAATTTCTAATACAAGTTACACTTGAAAAAAAAATTAAAATGATTTTATAAAAAAAATTATGAACAAAATGATGTATTTTTAACCAAATAGTTAAATTTTTAACTAAAGAAGATCGTTTTTTTTACCAAAAATGATCTAGTTCAATTTTCATGTTACAAATATTGATTTCCGAAAAAAAAATATTCAAAAAAAAAGATAAATGTTTTACAAAATAGTTCAATTTTGACGAAAATTTATTTTATTGTAAATCAAAAACAGTTGAATATACGGAAAAACGACGAATTCTCAACAATTTAAAAAAATTAAAAAACAAAACAGAATAATTTTGAATTTAAAGTTCACAAAAAATTGGCAAACATGACTCGGCGCATATGGACTTTTCGGTGGTTGGCATTATCCGGGCCCGAATTTTCGTGAAAAAATTTTTCAGTCAAGAAATGAAAAAAAGTCAAATTGGTTAATTTTCATAAAAAATATGAATTTTCAACAAAATCAGATGAGCCGATGTTTATTTACTTATTACTTTTTTGTTAATTTATGGTTATACAGGTGCTTCGGAGAATGAAAGTTATAGCATGCAGATTATCGTATGTAAATTTCCGCATAACCTTGTGTGAAACTATCTATTACAAATTTTTTTTATACGAACACTAAAGCCTAATGGTGTTTGTTAATAAATTGATGAAATCATGGCGAGGGATCAACTTAATGTCGCTTTAAAAAATAAATTGAATAAAAATTTTCTTTAAAAAATTTTTAATGTCTTTAGTCGATAATTCATCTTTTTGTGATAAATAATTTTCTTAGTTGAAAAATAAACCTTTTGGTTAAAAATATAACTCTTTTGTTGAATGTTAAACTCTCGAAGATTCTTTTTTTAAATTCAAATTCATCATTTTAATAAAGAATTGTCATTCTAGATGAAAATTCACCTCTTTGGTTAAAAATTTGAATATTTTGCTCAAAAAAACTTTTTGTTTTGGCTGAAAAATGATGTTCTTCACTTAAAACATAATTATTTCATTTTTATTTGAAACATCTTTTTTGTAAAAGAAATTAAGATTCGTCATTTGAGATGAAAATGCATCTCTTTGGATGAAAATTCAACTATTTTGATGAAAAATATTTTTTTCTTTAGTTGAGAAATAATGTTCTTTGTTTAAAATATAACTATTCTATTTTTTGTGAAAACTGATATTTTAAGTTAAAATTTGATCTTTTCTGGTTTAAAGTTCATGTATTTTGTTAAAAATTCATCATTTTTTTTAATTAATCTTTTTAGTGGCAAAATAAACTTTGTTGTTAAAAAATTAATTCTTTTGTTGAATGTCAAACTCTTATCTTAAAGATTTATTTTTTAAATGAAGATTTATTATTTTAGATAAAAATTCATCTGTTTGGTTAAAAATTCAACTGTTCTGCTAAAAAAGTTTTATTTTGTTGAGAGATAATGTTCTTTCTGTAAAATATAATTATTTCATTTTTAGTTGAAAATTGATATTTGAAATTAAAAATTGACCTTTTGTGTTTAGAAATTCATGTATTTTGTTGATGATTAATTTTTTTTTGCAGAAAATTATTCTTTTTGGTGAAAAAATCAAATTTTTGGGTGAAAATTTTATTCCTTGGTTGCACGTTGAAGTCTTATCTTGAAGATTTATTTTTGTAATGATTTATCATTTTTGATAAAAATTCATTCCTTTCGTTAAAAATTTAACTATTTTGCTCCATTTTTCGTTGAAAATTTATATTTTTTGTTGACAAATGTGATTTTAAATAGAAAATTGACCTCTTCTCATTGGATATTTAAGTATTTTGTCGACAATCCATCTTTTTTGTAAAAAATTAATGTTTTATATAATGTTTATCTCTGGTTGGAAATTTAAATATTTTGCTAAAAAAACTTTATTTCGTTAAGAAGTAATGCTCCTCACTTAAAATATAATTATTTAATGTTTGGTTGAAAATGTATGTTTTAAATTAAAAATTGATCTTTACAGGTTGGAAATTTATGTATTTTGTTAAATTTTTTTTTTTTTGAAGAAAATTATCTCCTTTTCTAAAAATCAATTTTTTGGTTGAAAATTCGACTATTTCGATTTAAAAAAAAAGAATTTGGTCTAGAAATAATGTTCGTTACTGAAAATGTAATTATTCTATTCTTTGTTAATAAACTAATATTTTAAATTGAAAATTCATCTTTTTTGATTAAAAATTCATATATTTTGTCGATAAGTATTCTATTTTGTAAAAAATTCATCTTTCAGTAAAAAATCAACTTTTTGGTTTAAAATTGAATTCCTTGGTCAAATGATGAACTCTCATTTTAAAGATTCATTATTTAAATCAACATTCATTATTCTAGATGATAGTCAGTTTATTTGTTAAAAATTAATTATGTTTTAACAAAAAATTTTTTTTTTGTTGAGAAATAATGTTATTTACTTGAAATACTGTTCTATTTTTGTTTGAAAATTGATATTTTTGGTTGAAAAATGTTATTTTAAATAGAAAATTGACCTTTTCTGGTTAGATATTTATGTGTTTTGTTGACAATTCATCTTTTTTGAACAAAATTATTGTTTTTAGTGAGAAAATCAACTTTTTGGTTGTAAATTTAACTCTTTGATCGAATGTTGAAGTTTTGACTTTAAAACTCATTTTTCAAAATAAAGATTCATTATTTTAGATACAAATTTTTTGGTTGAAAATATAAATATTTTGATGAAAAAACTTTTTTTTTGACTGAGAAATAATGATCTTCACTCAAAATATAACTATTCAATTTCTGGTTGAAAATTGATATTTTTGATTGAAAATTTATCTTTACTGGTTAGAAATTTATGTATTTTGTTCAAAACTTTTTATTTGAAAGAAAATTTATCTTCTGATTCAAAAATTAATTTTTTGGGTAAAGATTTGACTATTTCGATTTAAGAAAAACGTTTTTTTTTGGTTTAGAAATAATGTTCTTGATTAAAAATGTAATTATTCTACTTTTTGTTAGAAACTAATATTTTCAATTTAAAATTACCTTTTCTGGTTAAAAATTTATGTATTTTGTCAATAATTAATCTTTTTTGTAAACAAATTTATCTTCTCAGTTAAAAAATCAACTCTTTGAAAATTTAACTCTGGTTGAATGTTGAACTCTTATCTTGAACAGTTATTTTTTTAAATGAAGGTTCATTATTTTAAATCAAAATTAATTTTTTTGGATGAAAATCTAAATATTTTGCTAGGAAAGACTTTTTTTTGTCTGAGAAATAATGATCTTCACTGAAAATATAATTATTCAATTTTTGGTTGGAAATTGATATTTTTCATTGAAAATTTATTTTTAATGGTTGGAAATTTATGTATTTTGTTGAAAACTCCTCTTCTTTGGAAGAAAGTTAATCTATTGATTCAAAAATTAATTTTTGGTGGAAAATTCAACTATTTCGATAAAAAAAATGTTTTTTTTTTTGGTTTAGAAATAATGTTCTGGATTCAAAATGTAATTTTTACACTTTCTGTTGAAAACTAATATTTTTAATTTAAAATTGAACTTTTTTGGTTAAAAATTTGTGTACATTGTCGATATTTAATCTTTTTTGTAAACAATTTATCTTCTCAGTTAAAAAATCAACTCTTTAAAAATTTAACTCTGGTTGAATGTTGAACTCTTACCTTGAACACTTATTTTTTGAAATGAAGATTCATTATTTTAGATCAAAATTGATTTCTTTAATTGTAAATCTTAATATTTTGCTGAATAAGACTTTTTTTCTCTGAGAAATACGATTTTCACTGAAAAAATAATCATTCAATTTTTGGTTCAAAATTGATATTTTAAATTGAAAATTTAATTTTACTGGCTTAAAATTTTTGTATTTTGTTAAAAACTCCTCCTTTTTGAAAAAAATCAATCTTATGATTCAAAAATTGATTTTCTGGTTGAAAATTTAACTATTTTGATTAAAAAAAAGTTTTTTTTTTGGTTTAGAAATAATGTTCTGGATTCAAAATGTAATTATTCCACTTTTTTTGAAAACTAAAATTTTAAATTTAAAATTGACCTTTTCTGGTTAAAAATTTATGTATTTTGTCGGTAATTAATCTTTTTTGTAAACAATTTATCTTTAAGTTGAAAAATCAACTCTTTGAAAATTTAACTCTTTGGTTGAATGTTGAACTCTTACCTTGAAAACTCATTTTTCAAAATAAAGATTCATTATTTTAGATGAATATTTATTTTTTTGGTTGGAAATTTAAATATTTTGCTGAAAAATCTTTTTTTTTGACTGAGAAATAATGATCTACACTTAAAATATTATTCAATTTTTGGTTGAAAATTGATATTTTTAATTGAAAATTGATCTTTACTGGTTGGAAATATATGTATTTTGTTAAAAACTCCTCTTTTTTTTAAGAAAATCAATCTTCTGATTCAGAAATCAATTTTTTGGTTGAAAATTTGACTATTTCGATTTAAAAAAACGTTTTTTTTTAATTTAGAAATAATGTTCTTCACTAAAAAAGTAGTTATTCCATTTTTTGTTAAAAACTAATATTTTTAGTTTGAAATTGACCTTTTCTGGTTTGAAATTTATGTTTTTGTCGATTATTAATCTTTTTTGTAATCAAATTACCTTCAAGTTAAAAAATCAACTATTTGAAAATTTAACTCTTTGGTTTATTGTTGAACTCTTACATTGAAAACTTATATTTTGAAATAAAGATTCATTATTCTAGATAAAAATTTATTTCTTTGGTTGTAAATTCAAATATTTTTGTGACAAAAACTTTTTTTTGGCTAAGAAATAACTATATTTACTTAAAATATAAATATTCAATTTTTGGTTGTAAACTTATATTTTAAATTAAAAATTAATCTCAGATAAAAATTTATCTTTGGTTGAAAATCTAAATATTTTGCTGAAAGAAATTTTTTCTCGTTGAGAAGTAATGTTCTTCACTTAAAAAATAATTATCCAATTTTTGGTTGAAAATTGATATTTTTAATTAAAAATTAATCTTTACTGGTTAGAAATATATGTATTTTGTTGAAAACTCCTCTTTTTTTTAACAAAATTAATCTTCTGATTCAAAAATCAATTTTTTGGTTGAAAATTTCACTATTTCGATTTAAAAAAACGTCTTTTTTATTTCAGAAATAATGTTCTTTACTAAAAATGTAACTATTCCATTTTTTGTTGAAAACTAATATTTTTAATTTAAAATTGACTTTCTGGTTAAAAATTTATGTATTTTGTCGATAATTAATCTTTTTTGTAAACAATTCATCTTCTTAGTTAAAAAATCAATTCTTTGAAAATTTAACTCTTTATTTGAATGTTGAACTCTTATCTTGAACACTTATTTTTTGAAATAAAGATTCATTATTTTTAATAAAAATTGATTTCATTGGTTGCAAATTTAAATATTTTTTTGACAAAACCTTTTTTTTGGCTAAGAAATAACTGTATTCACTTAAAATATAATCATTAAATTTTTGGTTGAAAACTTGTATTTTTAATTGAAAATTAATCTTGACTGCTTAAAAATTGATGTATTTTGTTAAACATTCCTTTTTTTGAAGAAATTAATTTTCTTATTAAAATATTAATTTTTTTGTCAAAAATTTAAATCTTTAGTTGAATGTCGAGCGCTTGTTTTGAAAATTGATTTTTTCAATAAAGATTCATCATTTTAAATGAAAAATCATTTCTGGTTGAAAATTTAAATATTTGCTACATAAATTTTTTTTTCGTTTAGAAGTTGTTCTTCACTTAAAAATTAATTATTCAATTTTCGGTTAAAAATTGATATTTTGAATTGAAAATTGATCTTTACTGATTCAAAATTCACATATTTAATTGATAATTTATCTTTTTTTTTTTTGTGAAAAATTAGTTTTCTTGGTTTTGGTTGAAGATTTCAAAATTTTGCTGGAATTCGTTTTTATAGTCGTATTTAACTGTTTTTGATTTAAAATTAAAATCTGTTTTTGTTGAAATATTTACTATTACATGTTTCGCTTAGAATTGATTTTTTTGGTTAAAAATTTAAATATTTTGTTAAAAATTCCTCTTTTTTGGAAGAAAATCAATCTTCTTATTAAAAAATCAATTTTTTGGTTGAAAATCTAACTATTTCGATTGAAAAAAAAAATTTTTTTTTGTTTAGAAATAATGTTCTTTGCTCAAAATGTAATGATTCTATTTTTTGTTAAAAACTAATATTTAAAATTTTAAATTCATCCTTTCTGATTGGAAATTCATATACGTTGTCGACGAGTATTCTTTTTTGTAAAAAATTAATCTTTTTAGTAAAAAATGAACTTTCTGGTTTAAAATTAAATTACTGGGTCAAATGTTGAACTCTTATCTCGAAGATTCATTTTTTAAATCAAGATTCATTATTGTAGATAATAGTTAGTTTTTTTGTTTAAAAATTCAAATATTTTGAAAAAAAATTTTTTTCTTGAGAAATAATGTTATTTATTTCAAATACTGTTCCATTTTTGTTTGAAAATTTATATTTTTTGTTGAAAAATGTTATTTTAAATAGAAAATTGACCTTTTCTGCTTAGATATTTATGTATTCTGTCGACAATTCATCTTTTTTTGAAAAAAATTTTGTTTTTAGTGAAAAAATCAACTATTTGTTTGAAAATTTAACTTTTTGATTGAATGTTAAAGTCTTATCTTGAAAATAATTTTTTTGGTTGAAAATCTGAATATTTTGCTGAAAACACTTTTTTTTTGACTGAGAAATAATGATCTTCAGTTAAAATATAATTATTCAATTTTTGGTTCAGAACTTATATTTTAAATTGAAAATTGATCTTTACTGGTTGAAAATTTATGTATTTTGTTGAAAACTTCTCTTTTTTAGAAGAAAATTAATCTTCTGATTCAAAAACTAATTTTTTGGTTGAAAATTTGACTATTTCGATTTACAAAAAACGTTTTTTTGGCTTAGAAATAATCTTTTTTACTAAAAATGTAATTATTCCACTTTTTGTTGAAGACTAATATTTTTAATTAAAAATTCACCTTTTTTGATTGGAAATTCATATACTTTGTCGATAAGTATTCTTTTTTGTAAAAAATTCATCTTTTTAGCAAAAAAATCAACTCTTTGTTTGAAAATTTAACTATTTGGTTGAATGTTGAACTCTTATCTTGAAAACTTATTTTTTCAATAAAGATTCATTATTTTAGATGAAAATTGATTTCTTTAGTTGTTAATTTTAAATATTTTGATGAAAAAGACCTTTTTCCTGAGAAATTAAGATCTCTACTTAAAATATAATTATTCAATTTTTAGTTGAGAACTTGTATTTTAAACTAAAAATTAATCTTGACTGGTTGAAAATTTATGTATTTTGTTGAAAATTCCTTTTTTTTTTGAAGAAAATTATTCTTCTTATTAAAACATTAATTTTTTGGTCAAAAATTTAAATCCTTGATTGAATGTCGAGCGCTTTTTTTGGAAATTGATTTTTTAAATAAAAATTTATCATTTTAGGGAAAAATTCATTTCTGGTTGAAAATTTAAATACTTTGCTTAAAGAAATTTTTTTTTTGTTGAGAAGTAATGTTCTTCATAAAAAAAATAATTATTCAATTTTTGGTTGAAAATTGATATTTTGAATTGAAAATTAATCTTTACTGGTTGGAAATTCACATATTTAATTGATAATCTTTTTTTTTGTGAAAAATTATTCTTCTTTTTTTTTTGTTGAAGATTTCAAAATTTTTCTGAAAATTCGTTTTTTTAGTCGTATTCAACTGTTTTTGATTTAAAATTAAAATCTGTTTTTGTTGAAATATTTAATATAACATATTTGGTTGAAATTTTTTTTTTTTTTTGATGAAAATTTAAATATTTTGCTAAAAAAACCTTTTTATATTGGTTTAGAAATAATGTTCTTGATTAAAAATGTAATTATTCTACTTCTTGCTGAAAACTTATATTTTTAATTTAAAATTGACCTTTTCTGGTTGAAAATTCATGTATTTTGTCGATAATTAATCTTTTTTGTAAACAATTTATCTTCTTAGTTAAAAAATCAACTCTGAAAATTTAACTCTTTGGTTGAATGTTAAACTCTTATCTTGAACACTTTTTTTTTTAATGAAGATTCATTATTTTAGATAGAAATTGATTTCTTTGGTTGTAAATTTAAATATTTTTCTGCCAAAAACTTTTTTTTTTGACTGAGAAATAACTATATTAACTTAAAATATAATTATTTAATTTTTGGTTGTAAACTTATATTCTAAATTAAAAACTAATCTTGACTGGTTAAAAGTTTATGTATTTTGTTGAAAATTCCTCTTTTTTAAAGAAAATTAATCTTCTTATTAAAAAATTAATTTTTTGGACAAAAATTTCAATTCTCAGTTGAATGTCAAGCGCTTGTTTGGAAAATTGATTTTTTAAATGAAGATTCATCATTTTAGACGAAAATTCATTTCTAGTTGAAAATTCAAATATTTTGCTAAAAAAAAATTGTTTGCGTTGAAGAGTAATGTTCTTCACTTAAAAAAATAATTATTTAATTTTTGGTTGAAAGTTGATATTTTAAATTAAAAATTGATTTTTACTGGTTGGAAATTCACATATTTAATTGATAATTTATCTTTTTTTTGTGTGAAAAATTATTCTTCTTGGTTTTGGTTGAAGATTTCAAAATTTTGCTGGAAGTTCGTTTCTTAGTCGTATTCAACTGTTTTCAATTTAAAATTAAAGTCTGTTTTTGTTGAAATATTCCCTATCACATATTTCGTTCAGAATATATTTTTTTTGTGAAAAATTACATACTTAGTGTTGAGTTAAACCACATTGTAAACAAAATTTTTGTTGTTGGAGATTCATCACTTTAATTAAAAATTCAACTATCTAGTTGTAAATTTATTTTTCTGTTTAAAATTCAACTGCTTTATGAAAAATAATTTTGTTCGGCCTGGAAATTCAACAATTCGATAGAAAATTATATTATTTGCTTGAAAATTAACTTTTTTGTTGAAAATTCAAATATTTTGGTAAAAAATTGAACTATTTGATGAAAAACTGAACTATTTATACAAAAATTTAACTATTTTTTGAAAAATCCTTTTTTTTTAATTTTTCTTTTTTTTATCTGAAAATGTAGCTATTATATTTCTGGTTAAAAATTGGTTTTTTAGAAGTTGAAAATTCAACTATTGGGTTTTTCGATAAAAATTAGTCTTTATCAGTTGAATTGAACTGGTTGAAAATTGTATTCTTTTACTAAAAAGTTAGTTTGTTTTTTTTACTGAAAATTTAATGATTTTATTTCTAGGTGAAAATTTATTTCTTTTATTTGAAAATTCTACTATCTCGTTAAAAATTTATCTTTCTTGATTAATAATTATCCTTCTTCAAAAAATTCTTTCATTTTGGTAAAAAAATGATCTTGTTTGTTGAAAATTTATCTATCTTGTTAAAAATTCAGGTATTTTGTTGAAAATGCGTGGTTTTTTTGTTGTATGAAAATTAAAATATTTTTTAACCAAAAATTTAACCTTTTCATTTTTAATTGTTTACTTACCTTTTTTAGTTGAGAAATCATCGTTGAAGGTTGAAAATTCAACTATTTGAAAAAACTTCCACTATTTTGTTGAAAAATCAACATTTTGTTAAAAAATTTAGTTCAAAATTCGGTTATTCTATTGAAAATTTTAAAATCTTATTGGAAAGTCGTCCTTTTTGGGTGGAAATTCGTGATTTTACTTCAAAATTCAACAATTTTATAAAAATATTTTTCCTTGCTTGTCTAACATTTTTGTTGTTGTTAAAAAGTGAACTATTTTGTTAAACAGTCGTCTTTTTGGTTTGAAAATTAGTTGAAAATGATACTGTTTAAAGCAAATTATTCTATTTTAATTTAAAATAAACTGTTTTGCTAAAAATTCAACAATTTAGTAAAAATGATTTTTTTCTTCAATACATTTTTTCAACGAGAATTCAATCATTTTCTTGAATATTTTTTATTTTTGTTAAAAAATTTACATTTTTAGGTTGAAAATTCAACTATTTGGTTGCCAAACTGATTTATTTTGTTGAAAATTTTTCCTTTTTGTAGAAAATCAATTTCTTTAGTTAAATGTGCTACTGCTTAATTAAAAATTTTTTTTTCATAATATTAATTTTTCACAGGAAAATTTAACTATTTGATTGAAATAATAATTTTTGAATTAAAAATTTAATTGTTTTTATAGAAAATTAGTTTTTAAAAAATTAAAATTTAATTTTTCTGAAGAAAAATTTAGCTATTCCATTTTTGGTTAAAAATTCAATTGATTAATTGAAATTTTATGTATTTTGATGAAATTTTTTTTTTATATAACATTTATTTTTTTGGGTGATAATTTATCTTTTGAGTACAAAGTTCAATTATTTGGTTGAAAATTCAACTTTTTCGGTATATCCTGATAAATTTACACAGATAATCCAAATAGCTTTCAACTATTTTGTTTGATCCTTGTTATTAAAAATTAATTTTCTTAACCGAAAATTCAAATGTTTCATTTTTTTGTTAAAAATTAATCGTTTGGATTAAAAATTCATGTATTTTGTTCAAAATTCGTATTTTTTTCAAAAATTAATCTTTTTTGTTGAAAATTCATAATTATAGTTGAAAATTCACCGATTTCCTAAAAAATTAATCTGTTTTGCAGGAAATGTAAAAATTTTGGTTAAAAGTCATAGTTTTGTTTAAAATTCAAATATTTTGGGAAATTGAACTATATTGTCAAAAAATCCTTTTTTTGGTAGAAAATTAATCTTCTTGCTTGAAAATTTAAATATTTGCTTGAAAATTTATATATTTTGTTGAAAGTCGTGCTGTTCGGTAAAAAATTAATCTTCTTAAGAATTTATGTTTTTGGTTATAAATTCTTTTTTTTGTCAAAAATTAATTTTTTTAACAAAAAATTTAACTATTTAATTTATTATTGTAAATTTATTTTTCTCAATCGAAAATTCAACTATTTTTATAAAAATTCATGTAATTTGTTAAAAAGTTTATTCATTCGTAAAAAATTAATTTTCTTGGTGGAAAATTCAACCACTTGTTTGAAAAGTAAAATACATTTTTAAAAATTAATTTGTTGTTTTCAGATGCAGCATTTTATTTAAAAATTCATTCAGTTAAAAATTTAATTAATTTGCTGTATATCTGTTTCCTTCTGAAAAATTAATTTTGAAATTTAAAATGCAATCATTCTTGTTTGGTTAAAAATTGACGTATTTGGTTAAAGATTTATATTTTTCAGTAAAAAATTAATTTTCTTAGTCAAAAATTTATTGTTTTGGTTGTGAATTAAAATTTTTGATAAAAAGTATTAATTTTGTGATTTAAATAAAGTACTGATTATAATTAAATGAGTAATTAATATAAACTTATTATTATAATCTAGATTTAAAAAAGTCAAATTAAAGTTTTTTTATGTACTCTTTAAATCTAAATTATTCAAATTTTGCTATATACTAGAATAATCATTTGATAGAAAGAAACTACTAACTGCTTTGTAAAAAAATAAAAAATAATTTTAGACTCTATTTATTAATTAGAAAAAGTGTAAAAAAATAGGAAAGGTGAAAAATATAAAGTTTAATAAAAACCCTCGATTGTGTAATATTTCCAGCATCATTGAAACAATAAGAAGTCAATATTGTGAAACTCTTCGATAGATTTCTGATTTGAAACAGAAAAGGAAGAATTATTTACATAATTTATTTTACGTTACTTTATTCACTTGAAAAATAATCCCTTTAATGCATTTGTACTCACAGAAATACAACGCAATTCGTTAAAACGCAATAGAAAGTTTTCACCAAAAAGATTTTTTTGTTAATAAAAAAAAATAATTTCGCTGAAATGTTAAAATTTTAAGCCAAAAAGACGAGCTACATAAAATTTTTAATCAAAGAATTAAATTTGGAACTACAAAGATGAATTTTTCACCAAGAAAATTAATTTTTCACTAAAAAAGATTTTCAACTTAAGTAGTTTAATTTTCACACCAAGATATGATTTTTAACAAAATAATTTAACAAAAAAATTTCCAAAAAAAAAATTAACAAACAAATTTAACAAAGATGATTTTTTACAAAAAAGTTAAATTCTCCAGCAAACTGATCATCTTTTAAGTTAGAAAGACGAATTTTCTACGAAATAGTTGAATTTTCTAATCGAAATTAAGAGTTTTTATTAGAAAAGCTAATTTTTAACCAAAAAGTTAAATTACTAGCTAAATAGTTGAACCTTAGGCTTAAAAAATTTAATTTAACTAAAAAAAAACTAATTTTCAACAATGTAGTTCAATTTTCAACCAGAGAGATAAATTTTCGGCTAAAATTATAAATCTTTAGCGAAAAAAATAATTTTTTAGAAAGTAGTTCAACTTTTAACGAAGGAGTTAAATTTTCGAACCTCAAAAGGTGAATTTTCAGGAAAAGGTTGAATTTTCCACCAAATTGATGATCTTTGAAGTTGAAAAGACGAATTTTCTGCAAAATAGTGGGATTTTCTAAACTGAAATTTCAATTTTTATCAGAAGGTCAAATTTTTAATTGAAAAGTTAAATTTTGAGCTAAATAGTTCAATATTATGTTCAACCAATTAAATTTTATCAAAAAAACGAGTTTTCAACAAAGTAGTTCATTTTTCAAACAAAGAGATGAATTTCCAACTCAAATCATAAATCTTTAACCAAAAAAATTAATTTTTTAGAAATTAGTTCAATTTCCAACCAAGGAGTTGAATTTCCATCCTCAAAAGATAAATTTTCAGCTAAATAGTTGAATTTTGTGTTTAAAAAATTAAATTTTAGAAAAAGACGAATTTTCAGCGAAGTAGTTAGAAGTAGAGCAACATGGCCACGAGACCACTTT
>JAUELO010126034.1:0-17327 GCA_032357855.1 Amphibolips quercusostensackenii | reverse complement strand
ATACACAATCTTAAAGAATTTCTTACGAAGCAATCAGTTTTCGATTATTCAATTAGGAAATATCTTGTCTACTCGAAAAAGTAATTTTATGATAATCATTAGCAGATCACTTTTAGCTATTCGAATCTGTAAAATTTCATTAGTCATAAGTTAAAGATCATTAATTTTAATTAAGAAAGCCAAAAACCTTACTAACTAGAATATACTTCTTTAGACTTTTGAGCGTATACGTATACCTCTTGTGCCTGATTAGGAAAATAGATTTTTTTCAAACTTTCCATTAATATCTGATTCAAAATAAAACTTTTTACTCTCAGAAGGATTTCTTTTTCGGCTCGCCATTATTTATTCACAGCCTTATAAACAAATCTTATTCATAAATTAATCAATAATTAAATCAGTAAATCAATCAATTAAAAGATTTATAAAAACCAATCCTCTTCATTGAGGGTTTTCATTTACAACAGTTTTTATAAAAAATATAAAGCAAAAGAGTTTATGGACATTAAACAATGTATTCATGGTAGGTATAGGTCTTGCAATAGTTTCAGAAAAAAGTATGACACTGGTTGACCTAGATAATTTTTTATTGACAAATGACTAATCCAGACGATTTTCTCTCAAAAATAGTATTATTTTAACAACAATTTACAAAAAGAAGTTTCCAGACTATAGAAAGAATTAATTTTGCTTGCAAGATATAGCCTCGATGAAGACAATGTACAAGTTTTACATTTTTCTGAGCACAGATTTTAAAGCAAAACTGTACAAATCTGCCAATTTCGCTATGAAAAAAGTGCAAAAGACAACAAAAATGCACATAGATGCCATAAATAATTTTATAATATTTTGGTGCTAATGAACAATAAAATTGTTCAAAAAATTGTTTAAACGAATACTGATCAGGATTTTTAAAGAATAACCAAGATATTTGTAATCAGGGGACTTCTTCCATCAGAAAGTATCTGGAGGACCTATTAGTTTATACAGAACTGTCAGTGGCGACTTGATCAGACTGTATATAAAAATATGGAGAGAGAAAACTTATTAACTTTAATTTTAGGATTACCGGCCAACCATTGGTATATATAACATTTTTTCTGATAAGAAAAGTGTCAATTGTTAAAACGAAAGTTTCTTCTCATTATGAGAAAATATATAAAATTATTTTATATAATATCAGTTTTTCTTTCTACCTCGTATTTATGTATATTTTGACTTCATTAAATTTTAGCGATGAAGAAACTATTCATAGCCTTGTTTATAAAAAATTTGTTTCATAAGATTACTTGTGGTGCACAAGTTTAAAATTTTCATCTTATCCCTATCATAAATTTTTCCCCTATCGTATAGGGAAGGTTCCAGAATTTTGGCAAGCCTTACAAAAAATTTTCAAGGGTGCAAGCATGCTCTTATATTTGTTTTTTCCTAATAAATGATACATCTTAAGACTTTAACGGAAGCTAAATAATTTTGTTATTGATCAGACACAATATTAGAGTTTTCTCCTTTGTATTAGCTACAGTTTTTATTCAAAAGATATTTCTCTGAAACTAATTTGTGTTTTCTTCGAAAAATCAAAAACTAAAGAAATCTTAATTTTTACGTGAATTTGATGCTCGCAACCTCTTCACAATTTTTTAAAAATCTAAAAAAAATTGGAAGAGTTTTGTTTTACCCAGAAATTCAGGTCAAATTTTATTTTCTGGAAAATACGCAATTAGCAATGAAAGTAACTGACATATAATTTATATGTTAAGTAAAAAATTTAAAAGATAACGTAACATGAGGGAAGAGTTGAAATATCATACGAATCCTTGCAATAGGGTAAGAACGGGTCTAAAGTGTAAAAAATCATGTAATCAATGGATGTTTCCTATGTACAGCCGCCTCTATTTGCCTTTCCGCGGTTCGGACCATAGAGAAGTAATTTTCATGGCAACGATGTTCCCCCACTCTGAAGCCTGACCGGTGCTCGATGCGATTTGTTTCACTCTCTATTTACGTTGCCACGTGCATCAGCAGGCACATGACAGTGAAACAAAACAGCTATCAATATCTTCGTGTTTCATTTTTGTGAGTTTTCAACTACATACATGCGTTCTCTTTTAAAATCCTGTTGTAAACGTCATAAACAAAGCATGTAATGACTTTTCACACTTCAAAATTGCGATAAGAAGTCTTGAACCAGCTAAAACATTGACGGCAACGCAAATAAAGAGAGAAACAATTCGTGGACGGCGAGCTATCGCGGTCGTGGTGGGGGAAGAACTTGAGCGAAAATAAAGGGAAGCAGCAAGGTATAAAGAAGCAAGGTAAATGGAGGCGAATGTATGTCAAATATACTTTTCACATTTTTAAAATTATTATAGACTTATATATCATATATTATTGCGCTTACCAGCAGAATCAAGCAGGAAAACCGCGATAGTAAGCAGCGAAGTTCCAATAACAATCTTCATTGTTGCTGTCGAAGGGTTTCGTAAGCGTAACTGAGAGATTTTTAACAAAATCGCTGCTTTTATACTAACGAATACTAAGCTGCACCACGAAAATCATCGTAATTGTTCAAATTTACCTTACTCTGATGGTAGACGCAATAAAATAAATTTTAAACAAAAACAAGGTCTAATGGCGTGTATAGCATGTACTATGATTATTTGCTATGTACGCATAAAATGATTATCACGCTCTTACCTATAATATTTTGTAATACCTAAATTTCAATCGGTTTTTTTTTATTTCAGTAAAAATGCTGTAATATGTTAAATATTCAATCACTTATTACATCCGAGCGAAAAAAGGACACAACATTTTTTTTATAATGTTACTAAACGGCAGAAACTATAATCAATTCGACCGGATCCATTTCAAATAATAAGAATAAGGAAGACATCCCTTGAATTTTATGCGGACCTAACCATCTTTGTAGCTGCGAGATTTTTTTGTTCTGAAATTAAATTTTTCTTACGAACAAAAAGGATCAGACAAAATACAAACTATTTTTTCTAAAACAAAATCTTGTGGCCACACAAATGTTTAGATCCGCATAAAACTGAAAGGATGTCTTCCTCATTCCTTTGGTTTAAAATCGATTGGACCAAATTATTGATAATTTCTGCAATTTATTAAAATAACAAAAAAAACTAGATATAATTAAAAAAAAGGCACAATGAAATTACAACGACAGGTCAGTAAACCTTTGTGTGTCTTGAGGACACGAAGCGACCCAAGGATAACACCTTTCTGTATCCATCTCGCAAGTACTTCGGCGTGTTTTTGGCACGCGGGTATGGCTTTAAGGTTACGAACCAGTGATAATTTTGCACCCCGGAAAGCACCGATCACAAGAACAATTATTTTCACCAAATATTTTGGATACAGTCGTTGCAGCTCCCATTTAAGGTCTTGATAACTCCCGTCCTTTTCCTTCTCCTTAACAGTGACGAAGTAGTCGGACAGAGCCGAGAATTCAAATACGAATATAATTCATTTCCTGAAGTTTTGTAGAACGATGTCAGGCCACGAGTGTGCAATGGAGACTGCTGTCTGAAAATCGTAGTTCCAGAAAATTTAACACCTCGTAGCTGCCGGTAGAGCAAGTTCGCTGCTAACACCGTAAAGAGTGACAAAGATGGTAGTGAAGCACTCTTAGGGCCGCATTATGTCTGCAAAGATACGTCGTTCCCACGTAAGTAGGATACTTGATAGTATGTTTTCTAGGTGCTCAGCTTGTTCATAACACGCTCTGCACCTATGGCTAGGAACTTCTTGACGTGAAATGCGGTGACAATATACTAAGGTGGTAATGACACCATCCTAACATGCAAAAATGAATCACTCTGTACCTGAATTAAGTCCTGATGATCTAAGAACAGTAAAAGTTTGCTCATGCGAAAAAAACTAATCTTTTACATTCCTGTGAAAGTTTCCGTAGATTTTCTTGTCAACCAGCTGTAGGCGGAATTTCTTTACCTCTTTTTTCTTTAGCAGTGCTTTCAGGGTCGTATATACCTCATTCCGAAAGGTCTCTACCTCATCGGGCTTTAGTAGATTTTTGACAGAAGCAGGCAGATTGCTAAAGAGATGCGATTAGTCAGGGAGAAACAGTTGCTTCTCCCTGATCTAACCTTCCGCCTTCTATATCCTCTTCCTTACGTCGTATAACGCCTGTATTTTGTCAACAGTGTGCTGCTTGCTTTTTAGATGCTTAGAGTTGTCCACTGTGCGATAGTAGATCCTCAGTTCGTGTGCGAACTATCGAACCGTTTCTGTGAACGGCTGTTCGGATGTTATATAGTCAATCACACACTAAACACGGGACGCATTTTGACTCGTCCACCCAATCTTGTTGTTCAGTGGATGTAAGCTCTTGTGGTCATTTGATCAGCCTTCGAGTTGAATAAGCCATAGCTCTCAACGCACGATAAACTTAGCAATTGATGGTCTAGAGGTCAGACTCCTCCGAGATATCCTTACGAAAAAAGGAATCCTTTTCACTTAGATCTTGGGGCTTACAAGGAACCTGGATTCTAATGTTCCTTCTTGTCCTGAAGTTGGTATAATTTTACAATAGTCGTCTGCTTTGCGTAGCTGTTCTTAGTGTTGCTTCCTACTGTTTGTCTACGGCTTGTTTATAAAGCAGTTGGGAAAGCGCTCTGCGTACATGTCTAATTTTCAAAAGGTAGGCAGCTTGGTTTCGAAGAGACTGATGCGAAACGTGCAGAAGCTTTTGGTGTTTCTGGCGATACGAAGTGCTCAAGTGTGTTAAAAAAGCATCTCTTACAGCGATAATGCTGGTATCGTAGCAAACCAGCAATTCATCATTGAGTCGATTCGTCCACTTCATGCGAACATTTCGCCGGTTCGGCTCTGCGCGTTCAAGCGTTTTGAAGGGCAACTACAAATTTTTTGTAGTTGAATGGTGTCATTGCTGTTCCCGCAAACAGCTAGGAAAAGGGATCGTCTATCCTTGTACAGACACGCATGCATGGATAAGGCTACATACTCTAAGAGGACGCCGTTATCCTAGAGTCACCGTTTAAGCAATCTCACCTAAGGTGCCACTTAGCTTTTTGCATGGTTGTTATGCCTCCACTTGGGGGTTATTTTTTTCAGAAGCATCCCTGGACAATTTTTGTGACTGTACATTAACTATTGTAACCATATTCATCAGAAACCATAGGGACAGGGGCCCTCTATGGGCAACCTAAGAACGCATTTGGTGGCTTTGTTACAGGCCCTTCGGATCAGTTTTAAAGGAATGGAAACCAAAATGAAATATATATAATTGAAGGCTTGTCATAAGAAAACCGTGGAATTTCGCTGGGAGCGAGTGATAATCTGAAACACGGTGCTTTCTCGCAGCGAAATCGCGGTAAAATTTCAGCTGCAACCACGTCTCACAACCGTGAGATAGGTGGTTACAGTCTGTGACAGACTAAACGCGATGATCTAGCAAAAGTCACGTGCACCTGGAGGACACGGAGCGATCCAAGGACAACCGCCTTCTGCATTTTCCCCGCAAGTGTCGTAGCATTTTGTTTAAATGCAGGGATGCTTTTCAGGCTATTAACCAGTGAGAGCTCAGCACTTCTAAAAGCGCCAAAGATCAAGACAATTAGCTTAACAAAATATTCCGGGTATAAACGTCGCAACTCTCTCATGAGGTCTTTATACCTCTATTTCTTTTCATTTTCTTTGGCCATGATGTTTTTGTCAAATGGTGCCAAAAATTCAATTACGAGCATGTTTCGTTTTTTAAAGTCAAGAAGAACTATGTCAGGCCTTGAGTGCGCAACAGAAACAATTGTAGAGAATATGAAGTTTCAGTATATGCGGCACTTTTTATTCCTGACAATTGACTCTATTTCCTTAGTAGCGTTTAGCGGAGCGGTATTAGGGCTGATGCTGTAAGAGTGACAAAGATGGTAATAAAGCACTATTCGTGCCGCATTGGGCCTTTGGATGCAGGTCGTTCCCGCATAAGTTGGACAACTAGATAGTATGTGTCATAGATGCTCGGGGTGTGCATGACACGCTCTGTAGCTATTACCAGGAATGTTTTGGCTCAAAATATGGCGACAGTATGCTAAAGTGGAAATGACACCATCTTGGCGTGCCAAAATAAAACTCTCTGTACTCGAATCCAATCCTGGTGATTTAAGGAAAGAAAACGTCAGCTCATACAAAATCGACTGCTCCTCCACATTTCTGTGGAAGATGCCGTGCATCTTGTTGTCGAGAAGCTGTTCACGGAAATTTTTCTCCTGTGGTTTTTTAATTCGGGTCTTCAGGAGTGAGTACTCGAGATGGATAAGATTTTATGCGTTTCCCAACTTCTTCGTGTTCCCTGATCATTTTCAGAAAAGGGTCTCGTCCGTTTGTGACTATATGTGCTGTACTTAGAATAATCTTGTTGTGAAGACATTTTAGATTCAGTATTCCGCGACCTCCGTGACGGCGTGAAATATAAAGTCGCGGGACAGAAGACTTAAGGTGCATGCTTTTGTTCATATGCAAATCTTTTCGCGTCTCGATAACGAGGGATCTGAGCTTGACCTTCGTCCATAAAACCACTCCAAATAAATAGAGTACTACCGAAACGGCAGACATGTTTGTTGCAAAAAGTTTGTTCCTCGCTGACAGTTCAGAAAACAAAATCCGTCAATAGAGACGCTTGTATCTGCATCGGGGAGTATCCTTTATAGATGTTACGTCCTGCTTCCGGCTCTGTGGCACACCCAGGTATGTATAGTTCTCCACAGCGCCAAGGTGTCGTATAGTGCTTCTGTCAGCGAGATCAGGATCTTCGGGAATGCATAGATCTTAAGATCATCCATGTTAAATACATGAGTAGGTTGCTGCATCTTTGCAGACACATCTATCGATGAGCAGGTTCTCCCTACATCCTGCTACGCCTTTCTTTGAGCCACGTTGTTCATATATCTCTCGCCACACAGGTCAAATTTTTAGAACAATTCTATCATTTAGGATAGCTGTGAAGATCTTTTACAGTGTGTTAAGACAAGTTATTATCCTGTAATTTTTGGGGTCAACTAAGGCGCCGATCTTCGGCTGGAGCACTGTGCGCCCTTCGGCTAACCACTCCGGGATAGGCTCTTCCGACTTTAGATATGAGATAAAAATGCGGGCCAGATTCTGGTGGGTTGAAAAAAATTTCTTCCACCAGAATGTCTTGATACCATCTGGTTCTGAAGCAGAATAGTTGTTCATGCCTCCTAAAGCTTTTTCACCTCCTCGGCAGTGATAGTCGGTCATTCCTCCTCAAGTGTTATAAGTGCATTGGAGAGCTGCACAGTGTACAGTGTTTTCTTCCAGTAGATGCTGAACTTCGAAGACTTCTCGCCAGAATGTGTCCTGAAGCATTGCTCTTTCTCCATTGAGGGCCTGGCCGTAGTTGATCTCAGTATCGCCACTCTTCGGAGATTTTCAGCATGGTTTTGCAGACGTTAATGAAAAAACAGCGAGAGCTCTGGGTGTTTCTTGCACCACAAAGCATTCAGTCGTGCCATGTAACCATCTCGTACAGGGGTCATACTGGTATCGTAGCACTTTAGCAGGTCATCATTGAGTCGATCCATCCACCCAAAGGTAATAAGATTTCGCCAGTCCATTACATTAACTCCGTTTCAATTGGCTTCCCTAACTCTAGGGTAGTCGGCATTGTTATTCGACCCATTGTCGGGAGCCCTGCGCGTTCGCTTATTTTAAACCGCACGTACTACAACTATGTTTGGTGTTGGCATTGTTCTTCCCACGAGCAGCTAGGGAAAGGGTTTGACAGCCCTTGTAGAGCCCCGAATACAAGAATGAAGCTGCGTACTCTGAGAGGCCGCTCGGTATCCCAGAGTCACCGTTTGAGACATCCCACCCTAGGTGCCACTCAGCTTTCGGCACGGTAGTTACGCCTCCGCTGAGGGGTTATTCGTTCGGGACCATCCTTGGACAATTCTTCGCGACCGCTTATTAGTGATTGTTACCATATTTAGCAAAAACCCTTAGTACAGGGACCGTCTATCCGCAACTTGAGGACGCGTTTAGTGGCCTTGTCATTGGCCCTACGGTTTGATTCCAAAGGAATCGAACCTGAATGTAAATATATAAATATATACACACTTGAGAGTTTGTCATAAGGATAACCACGGGTGCCATTCTACGAAATTGCACCCGCTCCTGGCAAAATTGCGGTTAAATTTTAGCTGTAACAACGTCTCATGATCGTGAGATAAGTGGTTACAGTCTGCGATAGACTCTATACGATGATCCAGCAAAAGTCTCGTGCGCACAGAAGACACGCAGAGATGCTTTTTAGGCTATTCATCAGTGAAAATTTGGCTTCTTTAAGAACATTGATGATCAAGACGACTAGAACAGATATTCCGTAAATAGCCGTCGCTTCAACACTAAAGCCTTAGCAGCTACGCCATCGCGGTTTCGATCACCAAAGCAGGAAGCGAGGCGAAATGTGTTTTCAGAAAGCTTCGCCTACGTCCCTTGTTATACTACCCTACACATACCCTACAATTCATATGATGTGCAAGTTACAATATAATGAAAATGCCCAAAAGCATGTTTTTTTTCAAAATTTCTATTATCCTCGATCTAAAGCAGATGCTATTAGTTCAAATAAATGCTAAGCCGATAAATGGTAATAATACTAATTAAAATTAGTAACTACAGCAAAAATTGTACCTTGACTTCACGGTTTGTTAATCCCTCGTACCGAAAAAATTTTTCCAGAGCAAAAATGTCAAGATACAAGACGACAAGTATTTTAGCATTTCAAGCAAACTATCATCTTTGCAAAGTTTGAAATATTTTTAATTTGCGAGTTTTTCCACATCCTAAGCAGAGAAGATATTAGATTTGTGTAAAATTTGACCTCACTACCCCTGTTTTTATCAAATGTCCACATTTTCAGAGCCCCTGAACCCAAAAAACAGGTTTTTATGAATGTGTTTTGTCGGTACGTCTGTATGTCTGTTTGTGAGCACGATAACTTCAGAAAGAATTATCATATTGGATAAGGCTTTGCAATATTCCTTAAGTGTCCTAAAATAAAAATCAATTTCTTTAGCTACCCATTTTGGATGAAAACTCAAAATATGAGCGCATTTTAAAAATTTTTATGACTAAATTTTTTCAAGATATAAAAATTCTATGTACGGTTATTAGAAGTACTTAAAAAGAAGAAAAATTACTCTTTACAACTCTTTTTTATAAAAAATATTATTGCAATCATAGCATTTACAAAATTCTAAAAAAAATTGAAAATGAACATTTTAAGCAAAACAACGCACGATATGTAAACATATTAAAGGCAGAAAACGTTGCATTTCGAACACCCTACAAGATTTCTATAAAAACTTTTCAAATTTTCTTGAAACAGCAAAAATTTTAATTTTGACAGCACAAAAAATAATAAAAAATCAAAATTTTAATCTTTCGGTCAAACTATACAACATGCAAAATAGATAAGTTAACGGAAATTGTGTTTTTAAAAAAGATCTACAAATTTGTTTCATATCACTTTTTAATATTACATATTATGTTATACCATTAAGCCATTTCCCTTTCGTGGTAGGCGTGACTCATTCGGTGAGGAAGAAAGTACGTGATATGCATGGTGGTGGCGAGGGGGGATAATTTTTATAGATTTTATAGCTTCTATAGATTTTATAAATCTATCCAGCGACACTGTTCCGATCCAGGTACTATTTAATCTCTCTAGCCATCACCCTGAGTGAAGAGCCTCACAAATTCATTATGCAGAGCTCCCCACTTGAGCCCATTAGAATCCAAGGTCTATTCTTTCAGGCGTTATTCATTCCACTGGTACACCTCTTTATGCGTTTCTTATAAACTATTTGTCACCACACTTTTCTCTCTTGTCCATGCATTTCCTCATGCAAGATCTCACGTTTCTATGACTTTTTATTTCTCTTCGAATTAGAGTCTCATTTACGCATTCTAACTATTCTTTCCGTGGTCTGCCTCTGGGAACATTGCCATTTACTTTAACTTGATACACTTGTTTCGTTAGTCGTTCATCTTTCATTCTCTCGTCATGCCCAAACCATCTTAACGCATTTCTTTCACAAACGTCAACTGGTGTTTCCCCCACACCACATTGTCCCTATAGCACATGTCCAACACTGGACGCCATAATTGGCCTAATGCTAGATGGAAATGTTGGGCCTGTTTCGGCTACCGAGTGCATGCCGTAGTTACATATCCAGCTATAGCCCAATATTGGCAGCCAAATACCGGCAATATTCTTGCTAAAACTGGGCTAATGCTGGTCTGTATTGGAATTCACACTTGGGTTCGGAAAATAGTAAGAGCCGAGAAAGAGTTGCCAATGTCGGCCCAAACTCCGCATTTTATTTATACTCTTAAAAAATTTAGACACCGTTATAGCTCCCAATCGGTTAATTGATGCAATAACTACGATAACATAATCAATGACAAAACGTCGCCCTGGAGGAACCGCCTTGGTGATCACCGCAGCCTCTACGCCAGACAATAATGCTTCCTGACGCAATGACTCCTCTCTCAAACACTGGACGCGCTATTTTAACTACGGGAGAGGTAAATCGCTGCGCGCCCTGGCGCAACACAGCCGAATCAATACCCAACGCGGCAAGGTTCGAATCTGCAAATTAAGTAAAATCTATTATTTATGAATTATGAATGATACGGTTGTGAGTGTTAAATATTCATACTTAAATGCAACTATACGCACGCAGATACGAAAAAATTCAAAGAAGAAAAAATTATTCATTCTAAAAAGATCTAAATATTTTGTCAGACTATTTTCTGATGAGGTCCATATTTTTGGTTTGAATCTCAAAAAATGTTATCGAATATAAATAGTTCTATTTATCAGAAACACTATGCAAGATAAAAAACAATGTCAGAATAAACACCTTTCATTTAAAAAATATCTACAAATTTAGTGCAGACCATTGTTTGATAGGGTGTATAGTTCTTGCATTAATCGTAAAAACGCTTTCTACCATTAAATGTTATTTTTTATTTGAGAAGATCTATGAATTTATTTTTGAACTTTTTCTGGTAGAGCTCGCAGATTTTTTTTCATGGACAACGCTATTGTAAAATTAAAAATTTAAATTTTCAGTCAAACAACATGAAATATATTTCATGTTGTGCCAAACTATGATCTTTTCATATAGAAGTTACATTGCTGTAATAAAAGTCAACTTCTTTACAATGACGGGTTTTTTTTTTTGATACTGAACTAAACTCTGGCTTTTTATCATGAAACATGACGTGTCGAAGTAAAACAGACTTTTGGCGCAGCCCTGAGTAGATGTTGAGCCAAACTTTGGCTTTTTACCCTAAAACATATTTTTCCAGACTTAGGATGAAGTTAAAAACAGCAATGCGCCGCATCTGGGCCGAACTTAGGCTGTTCCTCATGAAACATGGTTTGCCATGGTATAAATTATACTTGGCCAAGTAATGTACCGTTACTGGGCCAGACATTGGCTGATACTCGTAAAATATGGTCCTCCGAAGTAAAAATGTTACTTAAACCAATAAACTGCCGAGGCTGGACTGAGCTTTGTTAAAAGATCAGCAAATTTAAATAGCTAATATAGGCTGCTAGTACCGGTTCAATTCTAGGCCGGTTGAAATAAAACTTGGTTCGCCGTGGTGAAAGTTACACCCGGCCCATTAATTTGCCGTCACTAGGCTGAACTGGCGGATCCTCGTAAAACATGGTTCGCCGTAGTAAAAGTGATACTTGGACCAAGAAAGTGCTGTTGCTGGGCCAAGCATCAGTGGAGGATCAGCAAATTTGAATATCTAATATGGGCTGCCGGTACTGGCTCAACACTGGGCCGATTAGAATGACCATATAGGCCTAATATCGTTAGCCAAACTTTGGCTGCCAGAATTGGACAAACACTGGGCCGAGTATTCAGCTCCGGCAATTCGCACTTGAATTAACAACATATTTCGAGTATGGCCGTCGCAACTTTCTTATAAGGTATTTATACCTTTCTTTCTTTTAATGCTCCTTGGCTATAAAGTTTTAGTCAGCTGGTAACGAAAATTCGATAACAAACGTGTTTCGTTTCTCGAAGTCAAAGAGAACTATGCCAGGCTCCGAGTACGCAACACAAACAATTGTCGAGAATATGAATTTTTAGTGTATGCGGAATTTCTCATTCTCAACAATTCACTCTTTCACCCTAGCAGCGTATAGCTGAGCAGTATTAGGCATTATGCCACAAGAGTAGCATAGATGATAAAAGAGCACTCTAAGTGACGCATTGTGCTTTTAGATGTAGGTCGTTTCTGTATGAGTTGGAAAATTAGATGGTATATGTCCTAGATGCTCGGGGTGTGCATGAAACGCTCTGCAGCTATCATTAGAAATGTTATAGCTCAAAATGTGACAACAGTATGCCTAAGTGTAAATGACACCGTCCTGGCATAGCAAAATAAAACTTTCCGTACCCGACTTGAATCTGGATGATTTAAGGAAAGCAAATATTAGCCTATACGACATCGACTGATCATCCATATTTCTGTGGAAGATGCCTTGCATTCTCTTGTCTAGAGCTGTTCATGGAAGTTTTTATCATGTGTATTCTTAACCTAAGCCTTTAAGAGTAAGTGCCCGAGATGGATAAGATTTGACGCATTTTGCTCACTCATGAAATTAAATTCAATGTCGAGTGTTTTAGCAGCCTCTTTAGATGTTTTGTACAGAAACGCTCCTTTGCCAATTTCTTCGTGTTGCTTAGCCATTTTAAAAAGAGGATCTTGCCCATTTTTGACTATATATGCTGTATCTAGAATAATTCTATTTTGAAAATATTCAAGATTTAGTATTCCGCGACCAACTTGACGGTGCGAGATGTAAAGTCGCGGAACAGAATACTCAATGTGCATGCTTTTGTTTATATGCAAAACCTTTCTTGTCTCGATAACGAGGGATCTGAGCTCACGCCTTTTCCATGGAACCACTCCAAAGGAATAAAGTGCGTTTGGGACGGTAAATATGTTCGTTGCAGATACTTTGTTCCTCGCCGACACTTGAAAATACCAAATTCGTCAAGTTAGACTGTTGTATCTGCATCGGAAAGTATTCTTTATAGATGTCACTTCCTGAATGCAGCACAGTGGCATGCCCAGGTATGTATAGTTCTCTCCAGCGTTATGATGTCGTATAGCGCTTCTGCCGACGAGCTCTGCGTTTTCGGGGATGCCAGTAAGTTTTCCTTTTTTTAAATAAAGCGTAGCTAATTTTTTTAACCCGAACTCCATTCCAATCTCTTAAATGTATTTCTTGACAATTTGTACTGCTAGATGTAATTTCTCTTTATTTTTAGCATAGATCCTGATATCATTCATTTTAAATACATAAATGACCTTATGCTTTTGATTTCCAGGTTTGCCGCAGAAGTGCACTTCGGAATAGCGTAGTCCGAGAGATAATGCCAATAATGTTAGGCAAAAAAAGAGAGGGCCATCAATGGGTAGCGCTGGTAGGATGCTGCGTCTTTGCAGACACATCTATCGATGAGCAGGTTCTTCCGACAGCATCTTGAAGCTATTCATGTTCCATGTGTTTTCTGTCAGTGGATGCTGAACTTCGTGGACTTCTCGACAGAATGTTTTGACGTTCTCCAGTTTATGTGAGTGGTCGGCAGTAACGGCAGGATCTTGGGAGAATCGAGATATGTAAGAGAAAAACTGTTTATTTTCTCTAACCTATCTCTGTCTTCGCTTTAGATTTTTTTTACCGTCAGATAGTATTCGTATTCTGTCAACAATATGCTGCCTTAAGATCAGCAGCTTTGACTTGTGAAGTGTGTCATTATGGATCCGCAGTTTGCGCGCGAAATGTTAAACTTCAGTAGTAAAATTCCTGACAAATGTTATGAAGTGAGTCACACATTGGAGGAGGGACGCGTACTGTCTCGGCCAGCCTATCTTTATGCTAAGTGGATGCATTTACCTTTTAGTCTTATGATCAACCGTTGATTTTGTTTCACTGTTTGCATCTGCTAAAGGTTTTGCTGCATTATACATGCTTTAATTCATGGTCCAGAGAGTGTATTCTTAAAAAAAAAACTCCACGGAGCTGGTTATCTAGTTTAGATATATTTTCAGTCTCAACAGAAGCCTGAATGTTGATGCTTCTCTGGGTCTTGAAGCATTCCTTTCTCTATTGAATAACTGGCCGCAGTTGTTTTGAGTATTTCCTCTCTTTCTCTGTTGCCGTCTTGTTATGGCTACGGTTAAGTAGGCGCTCCGCTTACATCCGCCCTTGTCCGGAGTTTCTCGGCACGGTTTCGCAGTTGCTTATGCGAAAAATGTGTGAGCTCTGTGTGCTTCTCGCGCTGTTATCATAGCATTCGAGCAGGTCATCCCTAAGTTGATCAATCTGCTTAAAAGTATTGAGATTTTGCCAGTCCATCAAATTGACTTTCTTCTGATTGTCTCTTCTAACTCTAAGGTAGTCGGCACTGTTATCCAACCTACTTTTGGGAGCCCTGCGCGTTCCATTGTTTCAAACAGTACTTACTACAACTATGTTTGGTGTTGTAAATGTTGTTTTTACGAGCAGGTAGGGAAAAGAGTTTGTCCATCCTTGTGGAACCCGCATGCAAAGATAAGGCTGCATGCTCTGAGATACAGCCAGGTGCCATTCAGCTTCCGGCATGGTTGTTACGTCTCTGCTTAGGGGTTCTTTCTTCGGGACCATCCCTGGATAGTTGTCCGCAACTACTTATTAATTTTTGCAACCATATTCAGCAGAAAACTTTGATACAGAGACCCTCTATCCGCAACCCGAGGAGGCGTACGGTGGCCTTGTCATTGGCGTTACGGCTTGATTCCAAAGGAATAGAAACCGAACCAAAGGCATTTATAAGGGAAAGTGGGTTTCACAGCTGCAATATAAATTTGGTGCCCTATTAATTATGATCGAAATGTGACTTTGATATCTGCATTTTTCATGTGCAGCTTACATTATCAGAGAATATATGCTATTACTCCAAACCGCTTTTAAATTACGTCATTATTTGACATTAAATAAATTAATGGATGTTACTATTATTTCAGGATAACAAACTAATTTATAATTGCGTGAAAAATAAAAATCAGTCTATTGAAAAAGAGATTAAGGGTAAATCGATGTTTGTAAAAACACGAAATAAACAAAAAAACAAGATTATTTAAATAAAATCAAAACTTTTAATTGGACAGTGAAAAAGAATAATAAAAGTTGAAAACCAAACAGGAAGTTGATTCAAGTGTACAGAAAAGTTAAGAGATATAATTAAAATACAGTTACTTGAACAATTCAGAAAGGGACACTTTACCGATTTTCAAAGTGATTGACGTGGGTGGTCGATGCTCTTGTCAATCACGAACTGACTCTTTGGACGCATCCCTTGACGGTCCACGCCTCTCGCGTTCACTTGTACCAAGCCTGTCGAAATATTTTTTCAGAATTTTAAAAGGGCCCTTTTCAGTAACGGATCATCGAAAGTATTTGCCTCGCTCATAAATTGCGTCCACAACAGTTGCATTTCAGCCAGCGCACCCACCCCAAACCTTTGGGTAGGATGACCGTCATATTACTTCCATTTATATAAGCAATGTAAGCATTGTAGAATGAAAATTACATAATATAATAATTCTGGGGAGTGTAACGTAATAAAGAAAAATTACCCTAGATATTTTTAACACTAATTTAATGTTTCCTTATCAATAAAAGTTGAGTATGCATAAAAATATACAATAAATTATGTTTATTATATAGCTTATGTGTTCCTTAAGGCTAATAGAGCCTTAAGTAAACAAACTTCCTTTTTAATCTGAAATAAAAACAATTTAACAATTACTGCAATCGTAGGGGTCTTGACAATCTCATAATATTTTCAAGTTAGCTTCTTCTTTCCATCTGAGCTGAACACAAAGTGCGAAAACTCAAAAAAAGCTAAGCGCAAGATACAACAGCCGCGCGACCTAGGCGTGCTCAAACTTGCGAGCGAAGCGAGCCGCACAATAAGTGTGGTGAGAATGCACTTGCGAAGTGGGCACATTTTTTAAAATCAAGCTTTTTCATCAACCTTATCATTTTTTATCGAATTTAGTCATCAAGTTCTTTCCACACTTGTATGAAGCTAATCATTTTTTATCGAAATGCGCAGGAAAACTGACAAAATGGTTGTGTTTTTCTAAAAATGTTAAAGTTTGATTTCTCTAGAAACACCGCAACTTTTCTTGATGAATTTGTCCTCAAAGGACAAAAAATCTTGCGAGTTTAATGTGGATAAAACAATTTTTTTTGTCAAAATATTTTTTTTTTAATCTAATTTTTGCATTTTTTCAAACAACGACAGATTTTACCTGATGTGAGGAAACATTTTTTTTATTTTAAAAAATTTTACAAAAAAAACATCTTTTCCTTTTATCGTATCCTGCATTGTTAGCGAGAAAACTTGAAAAAATTAAATTTTTGGATAAAAAATTCTCGTAAACAAAAAAATTATTTGTCCAGAAAGGAAATCGTAGAATGTCTTCTTTATATAAGCAGTAATGTTACAAAAATATTGCGTAAAATTAAAAAAAATGTTTTTCGGCACAAAATCGACTTTTCATGTTTTTAAAATTCATCCAGGAAGATAAATTCGAATTTAATCTAAAACGTTTCTTAGCATTTCGTCGATTCTTTCGTTGTTCCTAAAAAGTGTAAAAATTTTATTTTAGAAAAAAACTCTCCATGCTACAAAAATGGTATCGAACGTATAAAACTTAAAGGATATTTTCTTTTTTGAACTGACAATTAAACATCTCAATTAGGTCAAATGTTGTAAAAACTTGTAGAAAAAAATGTGTATCTTTTTTTTGAACAATTCTGAAATTTTAAATATTTATAACACTGCAAAAATGGTATTTTTCTTCAAACGGTTTTTTTAAAACGTTTCTATACAATTTGTTTTCGTAATTTCCGTAGCTTTATAAGATGCGTAGAAATTTTATTTACGAAAGTGATAACTTGTCAAGATTGCGTATTGTCAAAAAGAATTGTATTATGTCATGTACAAGATATGAAGAAAACAGATAAAACTTTAAAAAAATTTTATTTCACTAAACGCAAACTAACTGATTTATAACTGTTGTGAATAAGCATGCCACGTACGTCTTTGAGGCTTCTGAGGTGAGAATATTTAAATCAATTTTATATAAAAGTATGTGTTACGCATTGGATGCCACATGGTTTACTCGCCCTTTTGTGTACACAGTTACACATC